>VZQC01004626.1:0-13266 GCA_009823505.1 Rhizomys pruinosus | reverse complement strand
TCTAGGTTCATATGAATCAGATCCCAAGAGTTCGTAAGATACATTTCCATCTTTGGTCTTGCATCACCTCCCTGGTTCTCTACAACTACAGTCTTTCTGCCCCCTCTTCCAAAATGTTCCCTGAGTGCTATGGGAGTGAAGCTGGATATAGGCGACCTGTCCATGGAACCACACCCTGTAGACTCCTTCATGGTTTGGACATTCAGGCCCTTTTGGGTTCCTGGTCTCCTTGTGTCTGGATATTTGTTGGCTCTCCAGGGCTGGTTGCAAATGTCTGAATCTGCGTCTGGGGGCAGGAAGGCCTAGCCTAGAGCCAAGCAAGATTTTTTTTTTTAAATTATTGTTTCAATCTCATTGCCTATGATGTATCTGTTTAAATTTTTTAAATCTCTTATTGGTTGAGCTTTGGTAAGTTATAGGCATTAAGAAATTCATCTTTTTCTTTCAGCTTTTCTATTTTGTGGAATATAGTTTTTGAAGTATGTCCTTATGATCTTCTGGTATCTGTTATAATGTCTCTGCAGTCATTTCTAATTTTATCAATTTATGTCTTCTATTCTTTTAGTTTTTGTTAGTTTGGCTAACAGTTTGTCAATTTTGTTAATCTTTTTGAAGAGTCAATTCTTAGTTTTATTGGTAATTTGTGTTTTTTATTTCCATTTAAATAATTTCTGCTCTGATCCTGATTATTTTTCTCTAATTATTGTTCTCAGGTGTAGTTTGTTATTTTTCTGAGATTTTAAAGTTGTTTCCAAGATTTTGAGTTGTTTTTTGGGGATTCTCCTTAATTTTTAATAATTAAAATTTATTTAATTTCAATTTTTAAAATGTAGGCATTTGGTGTTGTAAACCTTTATTTTATGTTTGCCTTCATTGTACCCTATAGATTTTGGTATGTTGTATTTATTTATTTTCTTTTTTAAATTAAATTTATTTATTTATATGTATTTTTTATCAAATATAGACCCATGTCCCCCCCATCCCCCCACGCCACCAGAGCTCATGCATTCTGCCAAACATGCTTTTCATTTCTTTCTCAGTCTTTCTCAATATTCTCCATGTGGAAGTTGATTGTTTTGAGCAGAAGTTCACTGTTTCAGTCAGTTCTTTGATACAGTCCTTTCTGTTGTTGTTGTTGTTTCCAATATGCATCATTCCCAACTGCTTTGGGCAAAAGCTCAAGGGGCCGTGCACAAGAAATACTTACAACTAGGTAATTGGCACTAGCATCCACAGATGAGGGATACCATTCATTGTTTGTTTTTCTGGGACTGTGTTACTTCACTCAGCATGATGTCCTCTAGCTCCAGCCATTTTCCTGCAAAGCTCATGATGTCATCTTTCTTTACTGCTGCATAGAACTCCATTGTGTAGATGTACCACATTTTCTCTATCCACTCATCAGTTGAGGAGCATTNGACCCTAATGCAGATATTTTTATTTAATTAATTAATTTATTATTTATTTATTTTGCCTCTTTAAATATTTTTATTTTTTCTTTTCATGGGAAAACAGATATAATACAAGAGGACAATAACAAAACAAAACAACAAAATTCTTTATTTCATTTCTGATGAAATAATCTGCAGGGCTTGGTACATATTTCTTTTTTTCTTTTTTCCCCTCTCTCTTTTCTTTCTTCTTTTCCTGTTCTTTCAGGGCTATCAGAATGATATGATCTTAGAAAGTCTGGTTAATTTTGGGGGGTCTCATCCTTAAACTGCCTAGTCAATTTCTAGCTCCTCTTTAGTTATGTTACCCTATGAAAAAGGTCACCCTAATTGCCAGAAGGGAATTGGGACGTCAACTGCTCTGACTTCTCCCATGCTGAAAAGGGATGTTGGGACTGGCAACTGGGGTATCCTCCAATCTAAAAGACCCCCGAGCATAACAGATATTTCTTTATATAAGGATCCTAGTTCATGCTGGTATACCATTAATGTGCTGACTAGGTTATATGGTATTTTTACTTTTAATTTTTTGAAGAATTTCTGTACTATTTTCCATAATGGCTGTATCAGATTAGTTTCCACCAATACCCTGAAAAGTTCTACTTTCTCCATATCCTTGGCAGAACTTATTATTTCATTTTTTTGGAGGAGGTATTTTCTATAAATTATAACCATTTTGAGTGGTATTGGCTTGCAATTTCTTGATTAAGATGTTGGATTTTCATACACACACATATATGTATATATACATATATTAGTCAATTATATATCTGTTTTTGAAAAATTTCTACCTAAACTAGTTATCCATTTTCAATTATACTATTTGACATTTTATCCAACAAAACTTTTTTACTTTATCATATATGACAGTATCCTAATTAAATTATTTTCTGAATCTTAACTTGTTTTCTGGCACAACTCATCCATTCTTCTCTGCTTATGATGTACTCAGTAGTCAAAAGAAGTTTATTTAATGATACATCTGCATTATCAGAAGTTACAAGAGATGATCCAAGTATGTTAATTATATATATGAAAATATCACAATAAACTTATTATTTTGTAATTGATTTATGATAAAATTAGAAAAATGCTCATGCACTCTAGAAATAGGATTGGCTTCAACAACAAAAAAATGAAACAAAACCAGGTAGGCCAAATTATGGCATTTAGATTCAAGGCACTGTACATATGACAATGCTAACCATTTTCAGTCTTGCAGCTGTGCCTTTGCCTGTGTTGAATTCCTTCTCCACTAAACAGGAGATAATAAAGATACTTTACAAATGTCCATGCTTATATTTTACCACCTGAATGATTCCATTAAAATAAATGTTCTTTTCTAACAGTTTCAGCAAAAGGTTCAAATTGGTTACCAGTTGAGTTGACTTATATCTTATTCCTGTTCTTGAACAAATATTGTGGATCTGACTGACAGTTCTGAAAGAGGTCCTTGGAGACCTTGGAAGAAGACTATCTTACTGTAATTATGTGGGAAAAGAATGTCCATCAAAGAACATTGACTTTGGCAGGGAAAATACATTAAGTATATTAAACATTCCTGTAGGACTATTTTTGTAGCCCTTTAACGTGATGATACAAAAGGAAAGGAAAAGAGAAACAACTCATGTATTCCTCTTTATTCTCCCTTGAGGGAAGTATGAGTCCCTGGACCAATTAACTGGCCACAGGATTACAAGAGAGCCATGCTGAGGAAAGGGCAGTATTTTGGCAGCTTTCCCTTCATTCCCACTTTGCTGCTTGCTCCTGTCTCACTCCATCTCTCTGAATGTCCAGAGAAACCCTATGAGTTCAGATGGTGATTAGGAATTACAAGAAGACTAGTTTACCTGTGAATGAATCAAACAGGGAGTTCTTTTTCAATGCATGAAGACCCAAAGACATGACTCTCTCAGGCACCCGGGCTCTTGTTATCCTTTCCTCAGAGAGGTCAAGATATTTTCTCTATATCTGGTATTACATTAAGAAGTGAGAGGCAGAGGACAGGAGTGTATACCCACTAGTCTAGCTGCACTCCAGGTAAGATGAAGGGGGAAGGGAAGGAGCGAGAGAAGGAGGAAAGGAAGGAGAGAGAAAGAGAGGCTAGATTGTGAGAGAGAATAGGTCTGGTCTTGGCAGCCAGGATCTGGTCTTGTGTTTTCAGCAGACTTTGTTGCTAGGAGCTGGCTTGGCACCACAGCTACATCTTGGCAACTCAAGGGCCACAGTAGAGATACTAGAATTATAGAGAGAGTTGCAAAGAAAAAGGGCGAAAAACATTTGACATTTCATAAGTTGGATCATAGTCCATAGTCCACTGTGTACTATCTAAATGAATCCTGTAAATAGAGTAATAAAAGGTATAATGAAACTGTGAAATGAAGTTATACTTAGCTCTGTGGAATGCTGTCCTCCAGGTTCTAGTGTGGCCATTGCCTTTTTGAACTGTTGACAATTCCCATAAGATATCCAGCCTTATGTGCCCACTGACTTTCCATCATTGGAGGGGAATGGGACTCCGGAGTCCCTGTGCTTCTCCAGGGATTTATATACAATTTATCGTTACTAGAGGAGCTGGCCCATGAGGCAGCTCCCAAGGACACATAGACAACTATGTGTTTTTCTAGTGAAAATTAGCTGCACATAAGCTGTCCACACCCCTGTAAGTAACCTCTCAACAGTAAGTCACTCAATTAAATTCACTTGTTCAAGAAACTTCACTTGGATGGAATCATTTGTTTCTTGTTCTTCTAGACTTCCTGTCTGGGATGAGCAGAAATTTCTCACATCTCCTCACAAAGCTAGCACAATGTTTGCAAGCAGGAAAACAGCATGATATTTTCTTATACATATATAATTTATACTTAAACAAAAGAACTTAAGTAGTACATAAATATACATGCTTTATGAAAAATTCAAATAACATAAGAGTATGTAAGACTGGGTATGATGGCACACTCCTTTAATCCCAGCACTTGGGAAGCAGAGGCAGGTGGATCTCTGTATGTTCAAGGCTAGCCTGTTGTACATAGTGAGTTCCAGGACAGCTGGGACTACAAGGAGGCCCTGTCTCTGTAAAAGACCAAAAAACCCCAAAAAGAGTATGAAGAATAAAAATTAAACTTTTATTTCCTTGACAATCTTGTTTGACTAGTAGTAACTCCAGCTAAAAGTTTTTAAGAAACCTTTTTGTAATTGAAGTTTTGTGCCTTTCATACAACATTTCTTAATCAAATTTATACCCTTTTCCTGTTCCCCTCCCCATCATGGTTCATGTATTCTGTCATACTTTTTTTTTCTCACTCTTTTTTTTTAAATGGCTTCCATATAGAAGTTTACCGTTTTGGGCAGAAGTTTATTGTTTCATTGGTTCTTTGATCCGCTCTTTGTTGTTGTTGTTCCTTCCCAATTGTATCACTTTGAAATATGCATATATACATGCCAAACAGCATAGCAAAATATTGGATGTGTGAAATTAAACTATCGGTTAGTTCCAAAACAAGTTAGGGATTCACTTTTGACAGTAGAGTTAATGCAGGTAAAAAAAAAAATACTACTTATATTCCTACATTACATAGTTTGTTGATGGGTAACACAGGTATCAATATTACAAATGAAAGAGTACAGTTTGCCTTACAAAAGAAGGATTTGGTGCTGGATGCCACAAATGAGGGACACATCATCTCTTTTGTTTTCTGGGACTGTGTCATTTATTCACTTAGTATAATGGCTTTTAGTTCCCGTCATTTACCTACAAAGTTCATGATGTCATCTTCTTTACTGCTGCATAAGAACTCCATTGTGTAGATCGTACCATATTTTCTTTATGCCTTTCTTGGTTGAGAGACATTTTGGTTGCCAGCTCTTTGCTAGTTGGTGAAGAGAGCTACAATAATATAGAATGCATGTATCTCTGTGAAAGGATAGAGCCTTATGGATAATACCCAGGAGTGTGTATGACTGGGGCAGGTGTAAGCACATTTTGAATCTTTTTAGAGTTCTCCCACACTGCTTTCCATAGGGGTTGCACAAGTTTACATTCCTACCACAGTGGATGAAATTTCCCCTTTACACAGAACCTCTCCAGAATTGGGATCCCTTTGTTTTTTTGATCATAGCCGTCTTACCAGATAAGGACGAAATGCTTAAAGTGTTTTTAAATTTGCATTTCCTTGATTATTAGTGATGTTGTAACATTTTTAAGACTGTATATGTGCCACTTTATTTCTTCTTTGTGAAGTCTCTGTTCAGCTCTTTACTACTTCATTTGAGTGGGTCATTTATTTTCTTTGTTCCTTTTTTTTTTTTTTGTTTTTTTTTTTTGGTCTTATTGTGAGAACAGGGTCTCCCTGTAACCCAGCTGGCTGAACTCACTCTGTAGACCAGGCTGGCTTGAACTCACAAAGATCCGCCTGCCTCTGCCTCCACAAGTGGCTAAGATTAAAGGCGTGTGACACCACCCGTGCTTCATGGTTCCTATTGTTTTTTTGAATAGTTTATATACTCTGGATTGTTAATGTCTCTATCAGAAAAAAAAAATGTTTTCACTGGTGAAGGTTTTCCCCCACCTGTGGGTGGTTTGCCACACTTCTTTGATTGTTTCTTTCACTGTACACAAGTTTTTGAGTTAAACAAGGTCCATTTGTCATTGTTAACTTTGTTTCCTGCACAGCTGCTGCTGATGTAAAAGTCTTTTCTATGCTTGTATGTTTTAGGTTGCTGCCAACGTTTTCTTCTATTATGTTCAGATTTTCTGGTTTCACAATTGGAGTATTATTTTGGAGTTATTTTTGGTACAGAGTGAAGGAGGGTTTATTTTATTCTCTACAAGTGGTGACCTGTAGTTTTATCCACACACATTTGCTGATGATGCGGTCTTTCCTCATTGGGTCTTCTTGGACACTTTGTCAAATATGAGGTGCTGAAATGCATTACTCATGGTGGTGCACACCTGATAGGATATGCTGAAGAGGCAGAGGCAGGAGAATCTGGAGTTCAAGGCCAGCCTGGGATACACAGCACTTCACTTTACATTTTTATTCATAATTTTAATTTTCTTGTATATGCCTATTAATTAATTTTTTCTTTGTATAGTTAAATTTCTTTCTTGGGCTCCAGGCTAGAATTCTCTGCCCCATGACTCAGATTCAGATGTTTGCGACTAGCTCTGGAGAGCTGGTAGGCAGAATCCACATGGGGTGAGGGTTCTGTGGCTTTCACTCTGCCAGTGAGTACATGAGGCTGACTTCTGCTCTGTGGTGAGAGCCCCCAGATGTGCTGACGAGCATTCCAAATCCCTAACCCCACTGGGAACACTGGAAGTACCCCCCTCTTCTCCAGGCTAAGGATTCTTCTTGCGCCTTGGACCCAGATCCAGATATCTCCAGCCTGCCTTGAGAGCCAACAGGTGGATTCCACACAACACATGGGTTCGGTGGGTTAATGCCTGACTGATCGATACCTGTTGTGAGCCTCTGATGGAGTTCCTGACTAGAGATGGGGCCAAGAACTAGCTGTCCCTAGTACAAATCAAAATGAAAGCCTGAAAGCTAGACACATCCAGCCTTGCTATGTAATAAAAGTACAAGAGAAGGCATCTGAAGAATACAAGCAAAGTGAGTCTTCAATCAAAAAGAAACACTTGAGTTTTCATAACAGACATACCAAAACAAAAAAGGAAAGGGGTCCCGATGGTGGGTGGGGGGGGGTGGTGGGGTGGGGGGGAAGGGGGGGGTGGGGGGGGGGGGGAGGGTGGGGGTGGTGGTGGTGGGTGTGTGGATGGCGGGGGGGAGGGGGGGGGGGGGTTGGGGTGGTTGAAGGGGGGGGGGTGTTGGGGGGTGTGGTGGGGGAAGGTGGCAATAATTAAAAACCCAAGAAAACAAACAAAAAAAAGAAAACAAACAAACCTACCAACCCAAAAAACAAACACGACAACAACAACCAAATAATATTGTCTTCTTTTTGTTTTTTTTTTTTGTTTTTATTATGACAACCACCCCCCCCCAGCCCCCACCACCACACCCACAACCCACAACCCCCCCCACACACCCCCCCACCACCACCAAACCCACCCCCACCAACCCCCCACCGCACCCCCCCCACCAAGCAACCCCCCCACCCCCCCAAACCCCCCAACCCCCACCCCCCCACCCCCCCGCAAAAGCCCACACCTCCACCCCACCCCCGCCCACCCCCCCCCACCAAAACCCCCACACCACCCCACCCCCCCCCCCACACCACCCCTATACCACACCACGCCGCCAAACCCCGGAACACCAAACCCCCCCCCCCCCGCCAACACACCACACTCCCCCCCCGCACCCCACCCACCCCACTACCGACCCAACAAAAAAAAAACAAAGACCAAAAAAAAAAAAAAACTCTTATCCCTACCTATCTTTTTATGACTTTGAAAGGTTGGCCCCTGAGATTCGTGTAACTCAGGACAGCAGACACTTAAAAGAACGTGATCATAAACATGAGTCAAAGAATTAGAAGAAAATAGAGATAGTCTAAAAGGATAGGGATAAATTTCTTATTGACTTCACAAATGAGAATTACTGAAGAAAACTCAGGCTGAAATGAAAAATGAAGTAGAATGCTCAATAAGCCATCTGCAAAGCCTCAGTAAGAGAATGAATGCAGTAAAAATTTGAATATCAAGACTGGAAGATAAAGTGGAAGAATTGAACCACTCAAGCAAAGATTATGAAAAATTAAAAAAAATCACAGGAATGTAGTATTCAGGAAATATGTGGTACACCATGAAAAGAAACAAACCTACCACATCCAGAGGTATAGAGTGAAGAGAAGAACTCAGGAATTATGGATTGACCTGATCTTCAATGGGATTATAGAAAGAAATTCCCCAAATTAAGGGGAAAGGACATAGAACACCAAGTAGAAGCATGGCATAGAAAAAAAATTCCCATTCCAGATCTTAGTAAAAACACTTGATATTCAAAACAAGGAGAGAATATTGGAAAGGCTGCAATAAAAATAAGTACATATAAAAAAAACCACAGAAATTACAGTTGACTTTTCAAGTGTAGAAGTGAGGAAAGCCAGAGAAGCTTTGGGGATTCAAAGTAGTCCAGTTCTAAATGGCTGTAGATGTCAACCCATGAAATTTTACCCACAAAATGTCCATTAGATTTGAAGGAAGAGAAAAAATTCTTCATGACAAATACGGCCTGAAGAGATTATGTCCAACAACAACAAAGAACTGGAATAAAAAACTCTGGAAAGACTCAGAAAAAGATACAAGACAGAACATTGTATGGGCATAGTGCAGGAATCAGGTTGGGTGGCAGGGAATAGAGAGTGAACTCTAATTGTGTATTGGAGTTAAATTATGTATGATGTATGAAAAAGTTTTATAACAATAAAAATAAATAAAAAAACAATTCAGTCCAGAAAATTGGGCCCCCTTCAAGGAATAGCTTGAAGCAATTACAAAGACAGAAGAAATGAATGGTTATATCTAAGAGGCAGCAGAAAGTGATTAATGAAGGATATAGTACTGTGTGTGAATATACTAACCTAGACCAGAATGCAAACAGACATTAAATGATGGGGCAATATACATCTCTCAATTAATACTCAAATATCAGATGGACTGAACGTCCCCATTCAAGAGACATAGGCTGTGTTTAGAATGGGATTGAAGAATCAAAGGCATTCAATCTTGTTTGTGTTGTTTGTTCAAGATACTCAGCCAGATTTGCAAATTGCAGTAGGCACTATTTTAAGAGTGAAAGGGTGAAAAATACTCCAAGCAAATGGAACTGGTGAAGCAAGCTGGAGTTGCTATTCTAGTATCAAGCAGAAAATAGACTTCAAACTAAAACTAATATCAGAATGAAGATTGAAGAGGTTCACATTAATTCTTATCAAAGGAACAATTAACCAAGAAGATACAACGGGAGGCAGAGAATGAGGTGGATCCTGTAGTTAAGCTGGCCTGGTCTACAGAGCGAGCTCTCCAGGCACACATGGTACTAAAGGGGGACCTGTCTCATAAATAACCAAAAAAAGAAGTGTAAAACGAAGAAGATATCCAAAATCATGGAATTTATAACACCAGGAACTCTAGTTGCACGAACTTTATAAACATTATGACAGGCTTTAAAGGCACAGATTAATCCTAATACCTGTGAGTAGGGGACTCCATACCCCACTGTTCCATTAGACAGGTGAGATCAGAAATAGAACGAGAGTACTCTGGAATTGAATATATGATACACCAAGTGGACATAATGGACATCCTAATTCGCACACAGCATCCAAGAGAATATACTTTCTATTAAGCACTCATGGACTGTTCTCCAAAATTGACCACACAATGGGGCAATGAACAAACCTCAACAAATAAAAGGACATTGTGAAATAATTCCATAAAGTATCAGACCACATGCGAATAAAAGCTTAATGTATCACGATCAGAAGGAACTGCTAGGTATTTACATGAACACATGGAGGATTAAGAAGCAGACACACTCCTGAATAATGGATGGGTCAAAGGAGAAATTTAAGAAGAAATAAAAGTAATTCTGGGAACAAAGTGAATTTGGAACAATAAAGCGACAAGTATAGGGACCTCGTGGGATACACTTTTTAAAGAGCAGGTCCGCAGCCTGGGGCTGTACGGGAGACGCTGTGTCTGAAAAGCCAAAGATAAATAAATATTGAATAAAATGTAAATAAAGTAGAATAAATAGCAGTCCTCAAGAGGTAAAATTTATGGCTCTAGTTGCCTACATTAAAAAATAGAGAGTATTATAATAAACGACTTAACATTGGAACTTGGGACACTTGAAAGACAAAACAAATGAGTCCCAAACCCAGCAGACAAGAAATAGTGGTCAATAGCACCTCACAAAGAGATGTTAGCACATTAGAACACAAAGAAAACAATAAGTAGAATTGTTCAATCGGATGGCCTAAAAGAGTTGGTTCTTTGAAAAAGGTGAACAGGATGGATCAGGATCTGTTAGTCCCAGGTTTACCAAAAGAAAGAAAGACCAAAGCTCGCTAAATTCAAATGAAAATTTAGAATTGAAGGTGTAAAGCATCGAACACGAGACAGACAAAAAAGAGGCAAGACATTATCAGGGAATACTTTAAAAACCTTTGTTCTGTTAAATTTGAAAACCTAAAAGAAATGGATAATAATTTGAAATCATGGGGAAATCACGCAAAGCTTAAGCAAGAAGAGGTCAACAGCTTAAAACAGACCCATGATATAGAAGGAATATGGTGGGAAATAGTTGAGAGTTGTCAATACCTCCTAAAGAAAGCCCAGGCCCCCGCCCCCCCCAGATGGATTTATGGCAAGAATTCTACAAAACCTACAATCCAATATTTGCTTAAGGTTATTAAAAAGCGATGAGACAGAGGAAAATCCCAAATTCTCTATGAGAGCCAGCATTCCTCTACGATACCATAAACCAGGCCAAAGATATCTACCTAAAAAAGAAAACTTAGACCCATATCCTTAATAATGTAGATGAAAAATTCTCAAACAAAATCCTTGCAAACTGCATACAGGCACACATCAAAAGTCATCTGCATCATAATCAAGTTGGATTTATTCCAGAGATACAGAGATGGTTCACATACATAAATCAATAAATGCTCATATATAATATAATGGACTCAAAACAAAAACAGACATGGTCATCTCATTGGATGCAGAAAAGGCCTTTGGTCAAACTGAACATCTCTTTATCTTTAAAGTTCTAAAGGGAAGTGGACTAGGGGTAACATTTGTCATGTAAAGCTGTATACAAACAAACCCACTGCCAGTAATCAATTTAAATGGAGAAAAATAAGAAGCATTTCCCTTAACATCAGGAACCCAGCAAGGCTGCCCAGTATCACCACTCCTCTTTCAAGATATAGTGTTGAACTCTTGCTAGAAGCAATAAGACAAGAGACGGACATTAAAGGAGTACTAATTTGGAAAAGAAGAGGCAGATTACCTAATTTTTTGCACATGAATATATTAATACTTAAGGGATACAAAAAATTACACCAGAAAACTAGAAACAATTACAAGTTTCAGTAAAGTAGCAGGTTACAAAAATTAATTCAACAACAGTAGATTTTTTGTATATTGCCCAAGATAAAGGAATTGGAGAAAGAAGTAGATGGAAACCCTCCCATTCACAAATTAGCCTCAAAAAAAATCTCAGTTTAACAAACTTGACAAAAGTTATTAAGATCTCTACAGTGAAAATATTAAGGTCTTTAAGGAAGGAGAATAGAAAGAATTAAATATAAGTAAAAAAAGATACCTATCCAAAGTAAAATATATATATATTATATATTATATATATATATATATATATATATATAATCAATCCCCAATAAAAATTTCCATGACTTTCTTCACAGAATTAGAAAAAAATCCTAAACTATGTATAGAAAGAAAAAGACCCTGGATAGTTCCAAGCAACTCTGAGTAAGGGGGAATCCCTATACTAGATTTCAAACTACACTACAATGGCTATAGTCATAAAAACAATGGTACTTTGGGCAGCAAAAATGGATCTGTTGAATTGAATGGATGTAATTGAAGACAACTTGAGTACAAGGCAATTTCTAGCCACCTGATATTTGACAAGGGGCCGCAGAAACACTCAATAGAGGAAAAGGCGGCATCTATGAGCAGGTGCTGGCAAAACTGGATCATCACTTCTAGAAAAATGAAATTAAAACTGTACCTTCTCCTTGCAACAAAAAGTCCCTCTAAATGGATCAAAGACCTCAATGTGAATTGAACATTTTTTTTTTTTTTGATTTTTGGTTTGAAAATGTTAGAAAAGAAAACATTGATTGTAATCTACAAGATGTAGATGTAGGAAAAGACCTTGTAAATCAGACAGTAGTTGCACCGGAAATAAGGTCAACAATCAATGCATTGATTAAAGCCTAAAAAGCTTCTGTAAAGCAAAAGAACAATCAAGTAGTTGAAGAGAAAACACACAGAGTGGAAGGAAAATCTTCACCAGTGACACATCTGGACACAGATTCACATCCAGAGTATTTAAATTACTCAAAACAGGACCAAAGAAACAGATGACCCAATTAAAAGATGGCATCCTGCGGAAGAGGGGGCATGGTAGATATGTAAGGGCTTCGATTGGGTTGAAGGGTGAAACTACAACAAATATACGACTGGACACTCATTTTGATCAACTTGATTAAACATACAAGCCCCCTACCCCCCTCTCCGCTGGATGGTGGGACCCCATGAGCTGTGTGGGTTTGGGCACAACTGCTTGCAAATTGGTTTTACATGAAGGATGCTTGTACTTCACAATTATCACCTATTTGTTAAAAAAAAATGAAAACAAAACAAAAACAAAAGCAAGAGAAAGATGCAGAAACTTACGGCAGAATGCACGATTGGCGATGGGTAGGGGTGGGGTGGGGGGGAAGGAAGGGGATCATGCCTGAACTGAATTGGAAAAATGATGTTGAAATACACCAAAGCATCAAAAAAATAAAATTAAAAAAAAAGATGGAACTTAAAGATCTGAAACAGAGACTTTTCAAGAAATGAAGTAAAGATGGTCAATAAACGTCTTAAATGTGTTCAACATTGTTAGTGATTAAGGATGCAAAATTAAAACCAACTTAAGATTTTATCTTATTATGTAAGATTGGCTATGATTAAGGAAAGAAATGGTATGAAACGCTGGAGAGTTTGTGGGTAAAGGGGAACACTTATTCACGCTGGTGGGAATGCAAACTCGTGCACCCCCTATGGAAAGCAGTGTGGGACTCTTAAAAAGATGAAAAATAAAAC
>VZQC01004623.1:250817-265161 GCA_009823505.1 Rhizomys pruinosus | reverse complement strand
GATTCCCCAGAATTGGAGTTAAGACAGTTCTCAGCTGCCATGTGGGTGCTGGGAGTCAAACCCGGGTCCTCTGCAAGAGCAGTTGGCACTCTTAACCGCTAGGGCACCTCTCCAGCCCGACATTGGCAACTTCTTACCATTTAAATGGGCACACATGGACACACGCCCTCACACCCACACAAACATATACCGATAGAAAAGCAATCATATAAATTGTACACCATATCATGTGTTTTTACCTATGAGAAGACTGTGGAAAAAAGGGAAAGAGATCCTCATGTTCCTTCATAGTCACAGGAAGACACTCATCCCTGCAAGGCCGGCGTGTTGAGTTTAGTGCTAAGTCTTGGGAGCACAAGGATAAAGCAGAAAATTCTGCCCTGTGTCTAACTAAAATTGGAAAAAACAATCTGCCTATGACCCTAACCACCTTGAATGTGCCCAATATCATCTGAAAAGCTAATTTTTAGGGGGTAAACAATAAAGTCTAAAAGATGGAACTATAACCAGAATCTAAAAATAGAGTAAAAATAAGGCCAGTAGCAAGGTGGCCACTGGCCTCCCAGCTGGGCCTCGGATAGCCCTGCTCGTACCTGCAGTCCCCGGGTCAGAAGGCTGAGAGGGGACTGTAGAGTGGACAACTGTCAGCTGAGTTTTTAGAGACCTCATGTGGGAAAAGGTGTCCCTGGTCCTAGAGGACTGCGCAGCTACCTCAGAGTCCCTGGTCCTAGAGGACTGCACCGCTACCTAGGTGTCCCTGGTCCCAGAGGACTGCGCCACTACCTCGGTGTCCCTGGTCCCAGGGGACTGCACAGCTACCTCGGTGTCCCTGGTCCCAGAGGACTGCGCCGCTACATCGGTGTCCCTGGTCCCAGAGGACTGCACAGCTACCTCAGTGTCCCTGGTCCCAGAGGACCACGCCGCTACCTTGGTGTCCCTGGTCCCAGAGGACCGCGCAGCTACCTCGGTGTCCCTGGTCACAGAGGACTGCGCAGCTACCTCAGTGTCCCTGGTCCTCCCTGGTCCCAGAGGACTGCGCCGCTACCTCGGTGTCCCTGGTTCCAGAGGACTGCGACGTTACTTCGGTGTCCCTGGTTCCAGAGGACTGCGCCGAGACCTCAGTGTCGCTGGTCCTAGAGGACTGCGCAGCTACCTTGGTGTCCCTGGTCCCAGAGGACTGCGCCACTATCTCGGTGTCCCTGGTCCTAGAGGACTGCGCTGCTATCTCGGTGTCCCTGGTCCCAGAGGACTGCACAGCTACCTCGGTGTCCCTGGTCCTAGAGGACTGCGCCACTACCTCGGTGTCCCTGGTCCCAGAGGACAGCACAGCTACCTCGGTGTCCCTGGTCCCAGAGGACCGCGCCGCTACCTCGGTGTCCCTGGTCCTAGAGGACTGCGCCGCTACCTCGGTGTCCGTGGTCCTAGAGGACTACGCCGCTACCTCGGTGTCCCTGGTCCCAGAGGACTGCACCACTACCTCAGTGTCCCTGGTCCCAGAGGACTGCACCGCTACCTCAGTGTCCCAGGTCCTAGAGGACTGCGCAGCTATCTTGGTGTCCCTGATCCCAGAGGACTGCACAGCTATCTCGGTGTCCCTGGTCCCAGAGGACCGCGCAGCTACCTCGGTGTCCCTGGTCCCAGAGGACTGCGCAGCTACCTCGGTGTCCCTGATCCCAGAGGACTGTGCAGCTACCTCAGTGTCCCTGGTCCTAGAGGACTGCGCAGCTATCTCGGTGTCCCTGGTCCCAGAGGACCGCGCCGCTACCTCAGTGTCCCTGGTCCTAGAGGACTGCGCCACTACCTCAGTGTCCCTGGTTCCAGAGGACTGCGCCGCTGCCTCAGTGTCCCCGGTCCTAGAGGACTGCGCAGCTACCTCAGTGTCCCTGGTCCCAGAGGGCTGCGCCACTATCTCGGTGTCCCTGGTCCCAGAGGACCGCGCCGCTACCTCAGTGTCCCTGGTCCCAGAGGACTACGCAGCTACCTCAGTGTCCCTGGTCTCAGAGGGCTGCGCCACTATCTCGGTGTCCCTGGTCCCAGAGGACCGCGCCGCTACCTCAGTGTCCCTGGTCCCAGAGGACTACGCAGCTACCTCAGTGTCCCTGGTCTCAGAGGGCTGCGCCACTATCTCGGTGTCCCTGGTCCCAGAGGACCGCGCCGCTACCTCAGTGTCCCTGGTCCCAGAGGACTACGCAGCTACCTCAGTGTCCCTGGTCTCAGAGGGCTGCGCCACTATCTCGGTGTCCCTGGTCCCAGAGGACCGCGCCGCTACCTCAGTGTCCCTGGTCCCAGAGGACTACGCAGCTACCTCAGTGTCCCTGGTCTCAGAGGGCTGCGCCACTATCTCGGTGTCCCTGGTCCCAGAGGACCGCGCCGCTACCTCAGTGTCCCTGGTCCCAGAGGACTACGCAGCTACCTCAGTGTCCCTGGTCTCAGAGGGCTGCGCCACTATCTCGGTGTCCCTGGTCCCAGAGGACCGCGCCGCTACCTCAGTGTCCCTGGTCCCAGAGGACTACGCAGCTACCTCAGTGTCCCTGGTCTCAGAGGGCTGCGCCACTATCTCGGTGTCCCTGGTCCCAGAGGACCGCGCCGCTACCTCAGTGTCCCTGGTCCCAGAGGACTACGCAGCTACCTCAGTGTCCCTGGTCTCAGAGGGCTGCGCCACTATCTCGGTGTCCCTGGTCCCAGAGGACCGCGCCGCTACCTCAGTGTCCCTGGTCCCAGAGGACTACGCAGCTACCTCAGTGTCCCTGGTCTCAGAGGGCTGCGCCACTATCTCGGTGTCCCTGGTCCCAGAGGACCGCGCCGCTACCTCAGTGTCCCTGGTCCCAGAGGACTACGCAGCTACCTCAGTGTCCCTGGTCTCAGAGGGCTGCGCCACTATCTCGGTGTCCCTGGTCCCAGAGGACCGCGCCGCTACCTCAGTGTCCCTGGTCCCAGAGGACTACGCAGCTACCTCAGTGTCCCTGGTCTCAGAGGGCTGCGCCACTATCTCGGTGTCCCTGGTCCCAGAGGACCGCGCCGCTACCTCAGTGTCCCTGGTCCCAGAGGACTACGCAGCTACCTCAGTGTCCCTGGTCTCAGAGGGCTGCGCCACTATCTCGGTGTCCCTGGTCCCAGAGGACCGCGCCGCTACCTCAGTGTCCCTGGTCCCAGAGGACTACGCAGCTACCTCAGTGTCCCTGGTCTCAGAGGGCTGCGCCACTATCTCGGTGTCCCTGGTCCCAGAGGACCGCGCCGCTACCTCAGTGTCCCTGGTCCCAGAGGACTACGCAGCTACCTCAGTGTCCCTGGTCTCAGAGGGCTGCGCCACTATCTCGGTGTCCCTGGTCCCAGAGGACCGCGCCGCTACCTCAGTGTCCCTGGTCCCAGAGGACTACGCAGCTACCTCAGTGTCCCTGGTCCCAGAGGACTGCACAGCTACCGCGGTGTCCCTGGTCCTAGAGGACTGCGCCGCTACCTCGGTGTCCCTGGTCCCAGAGGACTGCGCCGCTACCTCAGTGTCCCTGATCCCAGAGGACTGCACCGCTACCTCGATGTCCCTGGTCCCAGAGGACTGCGCCGCTACCTCGGTGTCCCTGGTCCCAGAGGACTGTGCCACTACCTCGGTGTCCCTGGTCCCAGAGGACTGCGCAGCTACCTCGGTGTCCCTGGTCCTAGAGGACTACGCCGCTACCTCAGTGTTCCTGGTCCCAGAGGACTGCGCCGCTACCTCGGTGTCCCTGGTCCCAGAGGACTGCGCCGCTACCGCAGTGTCCCTGGTCCTAGAGGACTGCGCAGCTACTGCGGTGTCCCTGGTCCCAGAGGACTGCGCAGCTACCTCAGTGTCCCTTGTCCCAGAGGACTGCGCAGCTAACTCGGTGTCCCTGGTCCCAGAGGACTGCGCAGCTACCTCGGTGTCCCTGGTCCCAGAGGACTGCGCAGCTACCTCAGTGTCCCTGGTCCCAGAGGACTGCGCAGCTAACTCGGTGTCCCTGGTCCCAGAGGACTGCACAGCTACCTCGGTGTCCCTGGTCCGAGAGGACTGCGCAGCTACCTCGGTGTCCCTGGTCCTAGAGCACTGCGCCGCTATCTCGGTGTCCCTGGTCCCAGAGGACTGCGCAGCTATCTCGGTGTCCCTGGTCCCAGAGGATTGCACCGCTACCTCGGTGTCCCTGGTCCTAGAGGACTGCAAAGCTATCTCGGTGTCCCTGGTCCCAGAGGACTGCGCCGCTACCTCAGTGTCCCTGGTCCTAGAGGAGTGCGCCACTACCTCAGTGTCCCTGATCCCAGAGGACTGCACAGCTACCTCGGTGTCCCTGGTCCCTGAGGACTGCGCCGCTACCTCAGTGTCCCCGGTCCTAGAGGACTGCGCAGCTACCTCAGTGTCCCTGGTCCTAGAGGACTGCACCGCTACCTCGGTGTCCTTGGTCCCAGAGGACTGCACGGCTACCTCAGTGTCCCTGGTCCCAGAGGACTGCGCAGCTATCTCGGTGTCCCTGGTCCCAGAGGACTGCGCCGCTACCTCAGTGTCCCTGGTCCTAGAGGACTGTGCAGCTATCTCGGTTTCCCTGGTCCCAGAGGACTGCGCCGCTACCTCGGTGTCCCTGGTCCCAGAGGACTGCACGGCTACCTCAGTGTCCCTGGTCCTAGAGGACTGCGCAGCTATCTCGGTGTCCCTGGTCCCAGAGGACTGCACCGCTACCTCAGTGTCCCTGGTCCTAGAGGACTGCGCAGCTATCTCGGTGTCCCTGGTCCCAGAGGACTGCGCCGCTACCTCAGTGTCCCTGGTCCTAGAGGACTGCGCCGCTACCTCAGTGTCCCTGGTCCCAGAGGACTGCGCAGCTACCTCGGTGTCCCTGGTCCCAGAGGACTGCGCAGCTACCTCGGTGTCCCTGGTCCCAGAGGACTGCGCAGCTACCTCGGTGTCCCTGGTCCTAGAGGACTGCGCAGCTACCTCGGTGTCCCTGGTCCCAGAGGACTGCACCACTACCTCGGTGTCCCTGGTCCCAGAGGACTGCGCAGCTACCTCGGTGTCCCTGGTCCTAGAGGACTGCGCAGCTACCTCAGTGTCCCTGGTCCCAGAGGACTGCGCCACTACCTCGGTGTCCCTGGTCCCAGAGGACTGCGCAGCTACCTCGGTGTCCCTGGTCCCAGAGGACTGCGCAGCTACCTCGGTGTCCCTGGTCCCAGAGGACTGCGCAGCTACCTCGGTGTCCCTGGTCCCAGAGGACTGCGCAGCTACCTCGGTGTCCCTGGTCCCAGAGGACTGCGCAGCTACCTCGGTGTCCCTGGTCCCAGAGGACTGCGCAGCTACCTCGGTGTCCCTGGTCCCAGAGGACTGCGCAGCTACCTCGGTGTCCCTGGTCCCAGAGGACTGCGCAGCTACCTCGGTGTCCCTGGTCCCAGAGGACTGCGCAGCTACCTCGGTGTCCCTGGTCCCAGAGGACTGCGCAGCTACCTCGGTGTCCCTGGTCCCAGAGGACTGCGCAGCTACCTCGGTGTCCCTGGTCCCAGAGGACTGCGCAGCTACCTCGGTGTCCCTGGTCCCAGAGGACTGCGCAGCTACCTCGGTGTCCCTGGTCCCAGAGGACTGCGCAGCTACCTCGGTGTCCCTGGTCCCAGAGGACTGCGCAGCTACCTCGGTGTCCCTGGTCCCAGAGGACTGCGCAGCTACCTCGGTGTCCCTGGTCCCAGAGGACTGCGCAGCTACCTCGGTGTCCCTGGTCCCAGAGGACTGCGCAGCTACCTCGGTGTCCCTGGTCCCAGAGGACTGCGCAGCTACCTCGGTGTCCCTGGTCCCAGAGGACTGCGCAGCTACCTCGGTGTCCCTGGTCCCAGAGGACTGCGCAGCTACCTCGGTGTCCCTGGTCCCAGAGGACTGCGCAGCTACCTCGGTGTCCCTGGTCCCAGAGGACTGCGCAGCTACCTCGGTGTCCCTGGTCCCAGAGGACTGCGCAGCTACCTCGGTGTCCCTGGTCCCAGAGGACTGCGCAGCTACCTCGGTGTCCCTGGTCCCAGAGGACTGCGCAGCTACCTCGGTGTCCCTGGTCCCAGAGGACTGCGCAGCTACCTCGGTGTCCCTGGTCCCAGAGGACTGCGCCGCTACCTCAGTGTCCCTGGTCCCAGAGGACTGCGCCGCTACCTCAGTGTCCCTGGTCCCAGAGGACTGCGCCACTACCTCGGTGTCCCTGGTCCCAGAGGACTGCGCAGCTACCTCGGTGTCCCTGGTCCTGAGGACTGTGCCGCTACCTCAGTGTCCCCGGTCCTAGAGGACTGCGCAGCTACCTCAGTGTCCCTGGTCCCAGAGGACTGCGCCACTACCTCGGTGTCCCTGGTCCCAGAGGACCACGCCACTACCTCAGTGTCCCTGGTCCCAGAGGGCTGCGCCACTATCTCGGTGTCCCTGGTCCCAGAAGACTGCGCCACTACCTCAGTCTCTCTGGTCCCAGAGGACTGCGCCGCTACCTCAGTGTCCCTGGTCCCAGAGGACTGCACCGCTACCTAGGTGTCCCTGGTTCCAGAGGACTGCGCCGCTAACTTGGTGTCCCTGGTCCTAGAGGACTGCGCCACTACCTCGGTGTCCCTGGTCCTAGAGGACTGTGCAGCTACCTCGGTGACCCTGGTCCTAGAGGACTACGCCGCTACCTCGGTGTCCCTGGTCCCAGAGGACTGCGCCGCTACCTCAGTGTCCCTGATCCCAGAGGACTGCACCGCTACCTAGGTGTCCCTGGTCCCAGAGGACTGCGCCGCTAACTCGGTGTCCCTGGTCCTAGAGGACTGCGCCACTGCCTCGGTGTCCCTGGTCTTAGAGGACTGCGCCGCTACCTCGGTGACCCTGGTCCTAGAGGACTACGCCGCTACCTCGGTGTCCCTGGTCCCAGAGGACTGCGCCGCTACCACGGTGTCCCTGGTCCCAGAGGACTGCGCAGCTACCTCGGTGTCCCTGGTCCTAGAGGACTGCGCAGCTACCGCGGTGTCCTTGGTCCCAGAGGACTGCTCAGCTACCTCGGTGTCCCTGGTCCCAGAGGACTGCGCAGCTACCTCGGTGTCCCTGGTCCCAGAGGACTGCACAGCTACCTCGGTGTCCCTGATCCCAGAGGACTGCGCAGCTACCTCGGTGTTCCTGGTCCTAGAGCACTGCGCCGCTACCTCGGTGTCCCTGGTCCCAGAGGACTGTGCCACTACCTCGGTGTCCCTGGTCCCAGAGGACTGCACAGCTACCTCGGTGTCCCTGATCCCAGAGGATTGCACCACTACCTTGGTGTCCCTGGTCCTAGAGGACTGAGCAGCTACCTCAGTATCCCTGGTCCTAGAGGACTGCACAGCTACTTCGGTGTCCCTGGTCCTAGAGGACTGCGCCGCTACCTCAGTGTCCCTGGTCCTAGAGGACTGCGCAGCTACCTCGGTGTCCCTGGTCCTAGAGGACTGCGCCGCTACCTCAGTGTCCCTGGTCCTAGAGGACTGCGCAGCTACCTCGGTGTCCCTGGTTCCAGTGGACTACGCCGCTACCTCGGTGTCCCAGGTCCCAGAGGACTGCGCCGCTACCGCTGTGTCCCCGGTCCCAGAGGACTGCGCAGCTACCTCGGTGTCCCTGCTCTTAGAGGACCGCTCTGCTACCTCGGTGTCCCTGGTCCCAGAGGACTGCGCAGCTAGCTTATTGAACGTCTTGCTGGCTCAGGTGGAGCCCTGGGTTCCATCTCCAGTACAGAAAGACCGAGAGACTGGAGAGATGGCCTAGCGGTTAAGAGCGCCGACTGCTTTTGCAGAGGACCCAGGTTCGATCCCCAGCACCCGCATGGCGGCTGAGTACCGTCTTTGACTCCAGTTCCAGGGGAATCCAAGACCCACAAACCTGCATGCAGACAATACATTCATGCACATACAAAAATAAATAAATAAAAAAATCTAAAAAATAAAAATAAAAAAATTCTAAAAAAAAAAAAAATAAGACTGAGAAAGAGAGAGATGGGGCGGTGGTGGGAGGAGGAGGCAACAGCCAAGGAGACGTTAATGGCACTGGAGGGCGAGGCTGATCTCCCTCACAATAATTGTTCTCTGACTTCTGCTACAAGAGGTTTGATGCAACCACATGACCGCCCAGCCTGTGGTCAGCACCAGCAGAGACTTGCTGTGCTCTATGTCCCTGTCCTCCTCTGCGAAAAGACTTTCCTAGAGATGCCTGCTGCTGTGCTCGGGCCACTCATGGGTGAACAAAACAAAAGTCATGCCCCGTATTTCCTTTGCCTAAATTTCACAGTCATGTGCCTGATGAGGATGTTTTGGTCAATGATGGACTGACTGCAGAGATAATGGGGATGAAGAACTTTGTTGTCCAGCAATTGCCTGGTGAAATGGTTACTAACTAGAGTGCTGTGATCCTGGCAGTAGTCACACTGTCAGTCATATCTAGCAGGTTGTTGATAGCTCAGTGGTAGAGCACTTGCCTAACCTGTGCAAGTTTTGGACTTAAAAAAAAAGAGGGGAAAAAGTATATACAATTATATAGAGTGCATGGTACTATATAATAAACAGCATTGGGGCTGTAGAGATGAGGTAGTGGTTAAGGGTACTGATATACTTGCTGAGGACCTGGATTAGATTCCCAACACCCATATGGCAGCTAACAACCTGTAACTCCAGTACCAGGGGATCTGATCCCTTCTTCTGACCTCCGCAGGCATTGCACAACATGGGTGCACTTACACACATGCAGTCAATACATTCATACACATAAAATTAAAAAAAATATAAATAGTCATGCCAGGTGTGGTGGCACATGCCTTTAATCCCAGGACTTGGGAGGCAGAGGCAGGTGGAACTGTTGAGTTCAAGGCCAGCCTGGTCTACAAAGTGAGTTCCAGGATAGTTGGGGCTACAGGGAGGCCTTATTTCAAAAAGACAAAAAAATAGGAGGCTGGAGAGATGGCTCAGCACCGACTGCTCTTGCAGAGGATCCGGGTTCGATTCTTAGCACCCACATGACGGCTAAGAACTGTCTTTAACTCCAGTTCCAGGGGAAATCCGACGCCTTCTTCTGACCTCTGCGGCATTGTACTACACGGGTGCACAAACCTACATGCAGACAGTACACTCATACACATAAAAAATAATAAATAAAAATTAAAAAAACCCCAAAAGACAAAAAAGTATAATTTTATTTTTATTTTCTGTGGAGTGTGTTGCCTGCATGAATGTGGGCACACCTGTGCAGTGCAATGCCTCGGAGGTCAGAAGAGGGCTTTGGAGTGCCTAGAACTGGAGTTAAGGACAGTTCTTAGCTGCCATGTGGGTGCCGGGACTCAAACTCAGGTCCTCTGCAAGAGCAGTCTGTACTCTTAACTGCTGAGCCATCTCTCCAGCCTCATGGTTAGTATAATTCCATCATTATTTTAGATTCTAAGAAATTACTAATTATAAAAATTACTAAAAAACAATATGCCAAGCTGTGCATGGTGGGGCATGTCTATAATCCTAGCACTCACCGGTGGTGATGGTGGCACATACTGGTAGGGTATGCTGAAGAGGCAGAGGCAGGAGGATCTTGAGTTCAAGGCCAGCCTGGGCTACATGGAGACCCTTAAAAAAAATCCCAGCACTCAAGAAGTGGAGGCAGGAGAAGGGTCACGTGTCCGAGGTCAGGCAGGTCTGTGTGTTAAGTTCCCTCCAGCCACACAGTGAGCTACTTAGGCCAGTTACATAGTGAGACATAGTTTCAAAAAACAAGGTTAGGTAACACAGCTCAGAGTAAAGACACCTGCTGCCAAGCCTGATGACCTAGGCTCTGTTCCCAGAACCCACATGGCAGATGGAGAGAACCAACTCCCAAAAGTTGTCCTCTGACTTCCACATCTGTGCTGTGCTGCATGCTCACCCACACACGTACACAAAATAGGTAAGGATAATTTTTAAAGTTTCTGAACTTTATTTAAAAAAAAAACAACATGTAGCCAGGCGTGGTAGCGCACGCCTTTAATCCTGGCACTTGGGAGACAGAGGCAGGCGGGTCTTTGTGAGTTCAAGGCCAGCCTGGTGTACAGAGCGAATTCCAGGACAGCTGGGACTACAGTGAGACCCTGTCTTGAAAAGACAAAAAAAAAATGTTATTTTTTCCTTTCCTTTATTTGTTTATTTTTTTAAGGGATTCTACAATATAATAGCACAGTTGTTTTCAGATAACATTGACATTGCCTCAGTTTTCCATACAATTAGGTAATTGGTGCATTTTTTTTTAAGTGAGCCAAACAACATATTATTTAATGCCAGAGGCAGCCTCATACACCTGTTTACTGTGGCTCTTGGTTGCATCAAAGCCTGGGCTGATGAACCTACACCATCTAGACTTAGGTATGTGCACTGGTATACTCTACGACGATGACACAGAGATGAAATTTGCTTAGCAATGCCCTTCAAAGATTCCTATCTTCATTGTTAGTGGTGCATGACTGTTTTCACAAATTCTGACTCACAAGTTAAAGAATGGCGTGGTTGCTTATGAAGCAGCCAGTTGTAGTTGTTTTCTGGCTGTGTGTCCAGTTTGCCTCCTTCCCCTGTCAAACTGCAGCTATTTCAGACACAAGGTCGAAAAAGAACAGTTCTGATAGGGGCCAGGGAAAACACTCTCCAAGAATGCTGCTTTCTGCAAGACTCAGTCCTTAAGCGTTTTGGGATGGGGCTATAGCTCAGCTAGTAGAGTGCTTACCTAGCATGCAGGAAGACCTGGATTAGATCCTTAGCATTTTGTAAAACTAGGTGTGGTGTCATACAACTGTAGTGTCAGCACTTGAACTGCTGAGGCAGGAGAATCAGAAGTTTAAGGTTATCCCTAGCTACCTAGTGGTTTGTGGCCCAGGCTACATGAGACCTTGTCTCAAAGGTAAAAAGAAAAAAATGATTAAGTGTTTTTGGTCAACAGCACAGAAACACACATTTATTTTTTTTTTAATTTTTAAAAATTTATTATTTTATGTGTATGAGTGTACTGTCTGCATGTAGGTCTGTGCACCTGTGTCGTGCAGCGCTGCAAAGGTCAGAAGAAGGTGTTGGATTACCCTGGAACTGGAGTTAAAGATGGTTCTTAGCCACCAAGTGGGTGCTGGGAATCAAACCCAGGTACTCTGCAAGAGCAGTCCATGCTCTTAACTGCTGAGCCATCTCTCCAGCCCCGAAACACACATTTAAAGTGTGAAGAATTCATACAACAGAATCTTTAAAAATAGACCAGAGAGGTCAGGAGAGGTGGTTCAGCAGGTAAGAACAATTGCCATTCTAGGGGATGGAGAGATGGCCTAGTGGTTAAGAGCGCTAACTGCTCTTGCAGAGGACCTGGGTTCGATTCCCCAGCACAGACATGGCAGCTGAGAACCATCTTTAACTCCAGTTCCAGGGGAATCCCATGCCCTCTTCTGACCTCCGTGGCATTGCACGACACGGGTGCACAGACTTGCATGCAGATAGTACCATACACATACAAGAATTAAAAAAAAAAAGGCATGGGCCACCATGCCCAGCTAGTTAAAAAAAAGAACAATTACCATTTTTTCATGGCAGCCAACAATCATCTGTAACCTCAGTTTCAGGGCAATGTCTGGCTTCTTCAGGGATTGCATATACATGGTGCACTTAAATACATGCAAGCAAAACACTCATAGACATGAACAAAAGAGTTTCTGATTGTAGGATTGTAGAAATCACTACAACTTGAACATTCATTTCTAATAAGACTCTTAAAAAAAATCAGGGTGTGATAGTGTAGACCTATAATCCCAGCCCTAGGAGGTGGAGGCCCAAGGATCAGGGGTTCAAGGCCAGCCTTAGCTATGTAGGGAGTTGGAAGCCAGCCTACCTGTATGAGAAAAAATAAATAAAAGAAAAGAAGGTTCATTCCTGAAGAGGAATCTTAGATAACTACAGTGTGATTAGGACTTAGATAACCAGAGCCTGATGTTCAAAAATGAATTGCCTGGGCTCATTCTGGCTCGGCCTCTAGCTACATGACCTTGAGCAAGGACTTCATTTGTTTATTTCAAGTTTTTTAGATGGAAAACCAAGGAAGACACAGATAGAAAATGGTTATCTCTAGGCCAAGACAAGAGGCTTTAGAAGAATCCAGCCAACTCCTTAACTTCAGACTCCTAGCCTCCAGACCTGGGGAAAAATAAATCTTGAGGCCGAAGAAATGGTTCAGTGTTAAGAGCACTTGCTGCTCTTGCAGAGGACCCGTTTGGATCCCAGCACCCATAGTAAGAGGCTTATCGTCACCTATAACTCCAGCTGTAGGAAACTCAATGTGTTCTGGTATCTACTGCACATTACCTACTGTACATGTACACATAACCTACTGCACATGCTTGAGTCATTCAGTTTCCAAGTAGGTATTTTGTTATGGAAGCCTTAGTAAACCCACTCACCCCCAGAGAGCACTGTTGCCATCCTCTTAGTAAACACTCTGCATCTCCTACACATCGTCTGCTACTTGGGTTTGGGCTTCTGTTCATCTTGTATATCAGCAGCCTTCAATAGATACTGCCTATCATTTGGCCTGTTTTCAAGGTAAGAGAAGTCTGAGGGGATGGTGAAGGATCAGGAAACTGTGGGAGCTCAAAGAACGTTTGTGCCATGGAAGATGAAGAGTGTCCCCAAGAGACCTTCAGAGATCTCAAGAGGCTGGGACCTCAGGACAAAAAAGTAGAACTGGAAATTCTAACCATAGATTTCTACTGCTTCAAACTTCTTAAGAATATGTCCGCTGGGCGTGGTGGCGCATACCTTTAATCCTAGCCCTTAGGAGGCAGAGGCAGGTGGATCTTTGTGAGTTGAAAGCCAGCCTGGTCTACAGAGTGAGTTCCAGGACAGCTGGGGCTACAGGGAGACCCTGTCTCAAAAAGACCAAAAAAAAAAAAGAATATGTCCATGTATAATTTTACAAGTGTTATAAATTTAAAAAATTACTATGTGTATGAATGTTTCATCTGCATGTATACACACATATCATGTGCATGCAGTAGAGGCCAGAAGAGGGCATCAGATCCCCTGGAACTGGAGTTGTGGGTGGTTGTTAACCACATGGATGCCAGAAACCTAACCCCAGTCCTCTGCAAGAGCAGCCAGTGCTTTTAACTGGTGAGCCATCTCTCTAGTTTCCTTATAGAGTGGTTTTAAAAACAGAAAGTTAAACCCTCTTTGGGCCCTTGACCCTATCTTCTGGAAGTACTCATGAATAAATAAATGGGGATCAAAAACGTAGAGCGTAAAATCTTAAAGAATTACTAAGGCTAAAATCATGTGTTCAGGAGTAATAAACAGGGTGGAAAAAAAAATAAGTTGATCTGAAAAAATCATAAAGGGTTCTCTATTCGGGGGTTGGGTAAGCGGATAAAGGTGGCGAGAATGTGGGATCAAGCGACAGTAAGTGCGAAAAAAGGGGATCCTTTCAAACACTTAAAGGAATCGGCAAAAAAATGCGGGATGCGGGATGCGGGGTCTTTCTGGCGGTTCCTGTCGCGTGTCTTTGCGTGCTGGCTGTTCTACGGCTTCTTTTGCGCGCTGGGCTTGGGCGTCTTGCTCGCGCCGGGCCGGGCGTTGTCGGGGCTGTCCTTCTGTCTTTCTTCTGGGCGGGGGTCCGCTGTCCTGGGGTCGTTCGTTTCGTCCTCCGTGCGGGTCTTCTTCTTCTGCCGTCGTGCGTAACAACAAAAAACAGACAAAACGCTAACACTACTGCGCGGTACCTTGCTGTGTAGTATTTTTTTTTACTAATAGGTCCGGCAAACTGATACCACTTGGGTGTGGTGTTAACCAGCAGTGTGGAGCTTCTTTTGTGTGGCTGAAGCAATAGTTACCCCCTTAGGGGGAAGACATTGGATTATTTCCAAACTTGGTTCATTACCAAGCTGCAGTAACTATTCTTTGATGCATAGTGCCATCCTGTCACTTGGCTTCTACTGATGTGTTTGAATTTTTTTTAAGTAATTGTACTATACAGTTTACCGCACTTGTTAATTCTGATAGCTTGTGCCTAATTGCTCTCCACAGGGACTTGCCCGTTTTATGGCTCCCTAGCCATGTTTAAGGATGTGAGTGGTGTTCTTAGAAGTTAGTACTTCTGGGGCTGGAGAGATGGCTCAGCAGTTGAGAGCGCTGACTGCTCTTGCAGAGGATTGGGGTTCGATTCCCAGCACCCACATGGTGGCTAAGAACCATCTTGAACTCCAATTCCAGAGGAATCTGACACACCCCCCTCTTCTGACCCTCCACAGCATTGCACAACACTGGGTGCACCAACCACATGCAGACAGTAACACTCATACCATAAAATAATAAATAATAAAAAAAGAAACACATTGTTTAAAAAAAAAAAAAAAAGAGTGAG
>VZQC01004623.1:205415-239516 GCA_009823505.1 Rhizomys pruinosus | reverse complement strand
CGCCAGCCCACAATGAGTGGTGCCACCCTGGGCAGGTTGTTGTGTATTGTAAGAAAGCAGGCTGAGTAATGGCTGGTGGAGCAAGCCTTAGTGAACAGCATTCCTCCATGGCTCCATTCAAGTTCTGTGCTTCAGCTCCCTGCCTCCAGTTTCCTAGCCTTGAGTTCCTGCCATGGGCTCCCTAAGTATGAACTGTGACCCAGGAGCATGTAGGAATAAACCATTTCCTCCCCAAGTTTGGTGTCGTCATAGTGGTTTGTCACAGCATGGAAGACAAACTAGAACAAACCTGGCCTTACATAATGAAATTCTCTAGACCATCTGGTATAGAATAAGCTTCTGTTTTCAAAAAAAAAAAAAAACAAGAAAGTAAAAACTGAAAGGCTCCTTGGTTGGGGTCCGTGGGGTTTGGAGCAACTTGAAGTCTGAGCCTTGGGAGACCCGGGATACAAAGATGGCCACTGCCTTCCTCAGCACGGCACACAGACATTCCCCCAACAAGGTACCAGCTGCCTGGAGCCCTGCCCAGGTGCCCAGCTCCCGGCACCCCCCCCTTCTCAGGAATTGGTTCTCCTCTGCTCTCTTTTCATACTCACAGAATTCAGCCACTCACTTGCTCCTCTCCTGGGACATCAGGCATGACTTGTGTGTTCAGGATCTCCTAACACACTGAAGGAGCTACTTACTACCTGAAGACACATTCTGTCTGCCATGGGTCCCTCAGGCCACAGGCAAAAGAAAGCCCAGCCCCCTGCCTGGTCACAGGAGGGAAAAACCCTATGGAAGGAGAAACAAATAAATACATTCCTTCTTGCCCCAAAGCTACTTTACATGCTGGCTTTACTTGTGATGATTGCTTTAACAAGTGTAGCAAGAAAAGATTAGCCTTCCATTTTACTTTAATGTGGTATTCAATAAACCCTTATGTCGAAAAATATGGACCACGTACTCTTCAGAGCTGTTTACAAATTCATTTCATTCTTACAACAACCTTGTAAAGGAGGTCTCTGTTATGGTTAGTGCTGTCAACTTGACAAAACCTAGTTCCAAGCCAGCTGGCGCTACAGGGAGACCCTGTCTCAAAAACACCAAATAAATAAATTATAGGACCTAGCGTACTTATTTAATGGAATGAGCACTGGGGTGAGAGCTGAGAGCACCTAGCTTTGGATGGCCCCAGCCTCATTGCTTGCTTCCGTTTCTTCACTTACTGTATTCGCTGTCCACTGAAGGAAGGGTGCGTGAACAGCGCGGTACATCGATGCTCCTGGTTAGCTTCAGCTTTCAACTTGACAGAGCCCAGGAGAGTCACAACTGCAGGACTGTCTGGATCAGATTAGCCTGTGGACTGTCTATGGGGCATTTTCTTAATTGCTAATTGATGTGGGAGGGTGGTGCCACCTCCAGGCAGGTGGCCTTGGTTGTACAAGAAAAGTAGTTGAGCCTGCAGTATGGTGAGAGGCAGAGATAGGTAGCATCTGTGAGTTCGAGGCCAGCCTGATCACCACAGTGAGTTCCAGACCAGTGGTGGCTACAGGGAAACACCTGTTTCCAAAAAAGAAAAGAAAAGAAAAACAGAAAAGAAAAGACAAGAAAATTTTTTTTATTAATTTTATTTATTTCTGTATGTGTATGAATGTACTGTCTGCATGCAAGTCTGTGCACCCGTGTCGTGCAACGCCGCGGAGTTCAGAAGAGGGTCTCGGATTCCCCTGGAACTGGAGTTCTCCTGGAATTGGAGTTTCAGACGGTTCTCAGCCGCCATGTGGGTGCTGGGGATCGAACCCAGGTCCTCTGTAAGAGCGGCGCTCTTAACCGCTAGGCTATCTCTCCAGCCCAGTTTTACCAGTTTTATAAGAGATTACTTCTGTAACAGTTGGCTCCAATTTACAGTTAGAGAACAACCTCATCATCATCATATTTCTCCTTGTTCTATGGCGGGGAGGTAAGAAAGTCTCTCGTATTAAAACCTCGCGGCACCTAGAAGGTAAGTTTCATTAGGACTCATTATAAATAGTTGATACAAGTAGGATCCACTGAGGGGTTTGATGTCTGTAGCAATCTGAGGCTTTTCTTCCTTTTAAGACAGGCCAACCTTTCTGCTGACACTTCCTGGTACATCCTACACAATGCAAATCTATATCTTTTCTTTCTCCGTTAAGTTGGTGACATTTTGACCTGTTGGAATATGCAAATCTTTTCCCGTAGTTAGTTTTAAGATTTGAATTTCAAGGTTTTTGACATAAAGGTTTCATACCTATCTGTATCTCCCTTTTTTATTTTATGTTCTTTTTTTTGACCCATGAGCCTCCAAAAGGCAGTTGTATTACACATACCTATAGGCTGGAATCAAGGCGCAGGTTTCATCAAATTCACCCATGCTGTTTTGAGTGGTGGTATGTGCTTAATTTGGGAAGCAAACTTGATTTTTTAAGTTAGCTCATCCTACAGTATACCATACCTTTTATAGTAAGCTCAGAGCACAAGAGTTTCCCTCAGTCCTGTGAGCCACAGTAGCAAATGACTGAGTCTGAGGAGCAGTGGGGTCACGAGCACTTCCAACTCTTAGCCAGGTTGGGAAGCAGTGTGGGTGACCTGGGAACCCTCTCCTGTTACTGGAAGTGGAAGCAGTTGTGACTGTGAGAGTCTAAACTTGAGTACATGTGGCCCGGTTAGAAATGAATTGTAGACATCGCTTAGCGCATGGAGAACTGGGAAACTGGATGGTGTGTGAGAACTTCAACCCACTCTCTGTGAGAATCACTGAGTGGAGAAAAATAATGTGTGTCCTCTTTAAGCTCAGCATAACTCAGAGTAGTCCTGGGTCCTGTGCTGAGGCTCTGCAATGACTACTGGCCAGATCTTTGTCTCTGCAGGAGGTTCCCTGGGTGCACATGTCTTGTGTAGTTGAGCTTCCTGACTGATGGTGTTGGCCTTTTTCAGAGGCTTGGCTGAGTGCACCTCCTGCTCCTGGGCTGTTCCTCTGGTTGTACTTGGCCAGGTTGCACTGGGTCCTTCACAGAGGTTCAGGTGGAAAGTCTTTGCTGCCCCTGCAGCTTCCCATCCACTCTGCTGCTCCGCCTTCATGGAGAAGCCAGGACTTGGCTCTGCAGTCTCCCTCTTTCTCTTCCTCTGCTTTCTCCTTTTTTGAGACAGGGTGTCTTGTTACTCAGGGTCTTATGTAAATCAGGCTGACCTTGAATTCACTATGTAGTAAAGGTTCACTTCCAGCTTCTACCTGCCTCTACCTCCCAAGTGCTGGGACTGTAGGTGTGTGCCACCACGCCTGGGTTTATATGGTTCTGGGGATCAAACTCAGGGCTTATACATGCTAGACAAGCACTTGACCAACTGAGTTACACCCCAGTCAAGGACTTAGGAAAGAAATGGAGATTTCAGCATGAATTAGTCCACAGTCTTGAAATCTGGGGATTTTACCTTAATATACTTATATAACATTTAAGTTATTTTGTTAGAAATGTTTTTACTTTTGGCATAATCTTTTAAATACGTTTATGAAAATAAATTATGCTGCCGGGGGTGGTGGCCCACACCTTTAATCCTAGCACTTGGGAGGCAGAGGCAGGCGGATCTTTGTGAGTTCAAGGCCAGCCTGGTCTACAGAGTGAGTTCCAGGACAGCTGGGACCACAGGGAGACTCTGTCTCGAAAAGACCAAAAAAAAAAAAGAAGAGTAACATTGTTAACTGTGCGTTCAGGAATCAGACATGAAATTTCATGACATTTGTCTATTTGCAGCCTCCTTCTCCCCCCCCCAACAATAACTGTCTCAGTTTCACTCTTGTTGCTGTGATCAAACACCCTGTCAACTTAAGGGAGAAAGGGTTTACTCTGGCTCACAGGTCAGGGACACAGTCCATCATGGCATGGAAGTCAAGGCAGCGGAAGCTTGAAGCAGTTGGCCAAACCACATCCACCATTAGGAAGCAGAAAGCGAAGAATGCATACTGTTGCTCAGTTCTATTTATGCAGTCCAGGACTCCAGCCAGGGACTGGCGCCAAGCACGTGGGTGGGTCTTCCTGCCTCAGTAAACACAGTCAAGATAAATCTCCACAGAGATGCCCAGAGACTCATCTCCCAGGTGATTCCAGATTCTGTCAAGTTGACAGTTAACATTAATTCTCACAACAGCTTTCGTGTATTTGTCTTCTTCCTTCCAGTAACCCATGAAGTGCTTAGGCCTCAACTCTACTCAGAGGCACACCACAGGATCCAGGCCCAGGCCAGTCAGCACATCATGTTCCACATGCTGCAGAGTAGGTTTGAAGGAGCAAGTGTTGGAAGCCAATTAAATTAGAGCGCCTACACAAAGCCTCGTCCCTCATCGTGCCAGAACCTTGATGTATTTGAACTCAAAATGTTCATTTATTTATTTAGGTGCTAAGAACCAAACCAAATGCATTGTGCTTTCAGGCACTATGCCACTAAACTACATCCCCAGACTCTACACATGTGTTCCTCACAAGGACAGGGGACTAGTGTGGTCTGGAGATTTGCATTCCCTCCCATGGTTGGTCAGGCTGTGGTGAGTCAGGCTGGCTCTGGGTGACTAGTTCCCAAGGGCAGACCTGGCTCAGCAGAACAAAGTATTCTAGATGGTTCTTTCTGCCACCTGGCTACAACTTGAAACTTGCTGGCTGAAGCAGTTATTGCCCTGACTTCCATGTGGCTCCTGAGCATGAAGCGGCAGATGGAGGGGAGCAGCCGTCTGCTTTTAAGGAGTGCATCAAGAGCACTGCTACTCAGCCAGTGTGACAGGGTGGCACATGGCCAGACCCCAGCATTTGAGAGGTGGGAGGATCACTGCAAGTGTGAGACACCCTGGGCTACGCAGAATGACTCTGTTTTGAAAAGGAGGGAGAGAGAAGGAGACAGAGAGAGAGAGAGAGAGAGAGAGAGAGAGAGAAAAAACAGAAACACTTGGTATGTAACTCACTTGTTTGAGTGCTTGCTTAGCATGAATGGAGCCCTGAGTTCTAGCCCCAGCTCCACCTAACCTGAGCTTGGCTGTGAGTGCCTGAATCCTAGCACTCAGGAGACACAGGCATGAAGGTCAGGCATTCGAGCTCGTCCTCAGCCTACATAGCAAATTGAAGGCCAGCCTGGACTACCTGAGATAGTGTCTCAAATAAAACAAAAACAAACAAATGAAAAATAATCAAATTCCCAGTTTGATAATTCCAACATTCTTGCCACCTCTGGTCTGGTCCTCTTCAAACTGTGCTTTGTTGTTGTTGTTGTTGTTATTGTAGCCCAGGCTGGCCTTGAACTTGCAGCAATCCTGCTTCTGCCTCCAGAGTGCTGAGATTACAGGTGGGCACCACCACACCCAGCTTTCAAACCATTTTTTTTTTAAATTTCAGTATGTGTTGTCTTCCTGATTGCTGGACAGGATGTACTAGGTAAAAGGAACTGTTTTAAATAGGTTTTTCACATGTGGTGGCTCAGTGGGGCCCTATGGTCAGGTGTCAGCACTTAGTGAGCCCGCGCCTTTGGCCAGGGACTCTACCAGTGTGTTCCTCATGAGGACAGGGGACTAGTGTGGTCTGGGGATTTGTGTTCCCTCCTGCAGTCGATCAGGCTGTGCTGAACCAGGTTGGTTCTGGGTGACTAGTTCCTAAGGGCAGACCTGGATCGGGAGGACACAGTATTCTAGATGGTTCCTTCCCCTGGCTGGCTCAGGAGAACAAAGTGTTCTAGATGGTTCTTTCCCCTGGTTTATGGATATAAAAGTCGTGAAAGTGTGGGGTTCTTCCATAATTTTTGGCTGCACAGATAGTCAGCATTGAAGTACTAGCAGTTTGCCCACTACAGTTCATGCTCTCTTGTTTTGCCTGTTCCTCTGTCCTGCCCAGCCCCTTGCCCTGCACAGTGCCATGCCCAGAACAGTCCCCCTGCTTTGTTCAGTCCCCTGCCCAGCACTCCCTTGTTAAGCTGTGACTCACATTCACCTCTGAGAAGAAACCACTCCTGCACTCTTTCTGCACCTCAGAGGGCAGAACCATCCCATCTAGTTGCCTGGACTTACTCTGCTTGTGCAAATTCCCCTGTGCTGCGGGAAACCCAGGACAAGACTTGCAAAGTTGGCACACAGCTATTTGGAAGGCTTTATTGGGAAATATGAAGGCTTTATTGGCAAAGTGGTATTTGCATGCTGTCTTTGGATTCTAGGACTAGAAACAGTGTGGTAGGAGATGGACTCCCAGGCCGAGAAAACTGCATATATAAAGTAGGAAGGTACAGGGTGATCTTGGGGGTGCGGTTTTATGATGATGTTTGTGATGGAAACGTAGTTTTAACAGCTGGATGAATAGAAGAATGACGTCATGGAACAGGGGTTACAGGTACAGGTTCTGTTAGCGGACAGACCAGTCTGGTTGCCTCCTTCTCCGAGTGATGCTGGAGCCGCTCTTCATTGTTTTCCTTACTGGTAGAGCTACCGTTTTCCTCTAAAGGCTGGAAATGCTACATAATTTACTGGTCTGTCTTTCAACAACGATGTGGCAATGTGATACACCTGTAGCCAAAGGGGCTTGAAAGGAAATCTGGAGGGAGACTTCTAGAAAGAGTTTTCTCCCTTGGGATAAAAGGCTCCAACAGGAGCTGGAGAGATGGTTCATCAGTTAAGAGCACCGACTGCTCTTGCAGAGGACCTGGGTTCGATTCCCAGCACCCACATGGCGGCTAAGAACCGTCTTCAACTCCAGTTCCAGGGTAACCTGATGCCCTCTTCTGACCTCCAAGGCATTGCACGACACAGGTGCACCAACCTACACGTAGACGGTACACTCATACACATAAAAAAAAAAAATTTTTTTAAAAAGAATTACTACTTCTTATTGCCTTTGAACACAGTTGTGTGATGGCATGAGCTCTGGAGGTATGACAGCTATATTGTGACCATCAGGACAAAAGCTGAAGTTGAGAGCCAAAGCCAAGGTTCTGAGGGCAGAAAAGCCATTCATAGACTAGATAATCAGAGAAAATCGCCCTTGATGACATCATTATGCATCTCTGCATATGCGTGTTTGAAGTGTCATGTTGTTCGAAATGATACACTTTCTTTCAGACATGTCCAACCTATGACCTCTGAGCAGCACGTGTCCAGAAAAGTTCTGAATGGGGCCCAACACATTTGTAGATGACAGTGTCCTGTCACAGTATCAAAAGAGTAGACACCCCTGAAGCCATTTTAATTGGCCTAACCACTGGTTGAACATCAGGTCAGAAGTAGAACAGAAAATAAGTCATTTTCTCATTTAAGTATTTGGTCTTTGCAGCCTTCTTACATTCTCAAAAGAAGTAAATATTTAAGCTGGGCATGATGGCTCATGCCTATAATCCCAGTACTCAGAACTCAGAGACCAGCCTGAATTGCATAGCAAGTTCTAGGCTGTCTAGAGCGATATAGCAAGACTTTGTATCAAAAAACCAATACAAAGGGGCTGGAGAGATGGCTCAGTGGTTAAGACCACTGGTTGCTCTTACAGAAGATGCAGATTCAGTTTCCAGCACTGACATGATGACTAACAAACATCTGTAACTCCAGTTCAAGGGGAATTCAATGCCCTCTTCTGACCTCTGTAGGCAATGCATGACACAGGTACACTTACACATGTAGGCAATATACTCACACACATAAAATTTTTTTTCAATAAAATTTTTTTTTTTTTTCTTTTTTGGGTCTTTTTTGAGACAGGGTCTCCCTGTTTAGCCCCAGCTGTCCTGGAATCACTCTTAGAACAGTTTGGCCTTGAATTCACAGAGATCCGCCATGCTTCTGTCTCCGCAAGTGCTAGGATTTAAAGGCGTGGCCACCACCACCGGTGGAATAAAACTATTTATTTTTTATTTTTAAATTTTTTTTATTGTGTATGAATTTGTACTGTCTGCATGTAGGTTTGGTGCACCCGTGTAGTGCAATGCCATGGAGGTCAGAAAGAGCGGTGTCGGATTTCCCTGGAACTGGAGTTTAAGGACGGTTCATCAGCACGCCATGTGGGTGCTGGGGATTGAAACCTGGGTCCTCTGAAAGAGACAGTTGGTGCTCTTAACCTTTTTTTTTTTTTTTTTTTTTTTTAAAATATTTTAAAAAATGAATTACAAAAATATAAGAAGTATTTTGTCATATTTTTTTTAAATTTTTATTATTGTATGTGTATGAATGTACTGTCTGCATGTAGGTTTGTGCACCCGTGTTGTGCAATGCCCGGAGGTCAGAAGAGGGTCTCGGATTCCCCTGGAAACTGGAGTCTCCTGGATTGAGTTACAGATGGTTCTTAAGCCGCCATGTGGTCTGGGACTGAAACCCGGGTCCTCTGCAAGAAAGCAGTCGTGTGCTCTTATTCACTAGGCTATCTCTCCAGCCTCCCACCTATGTATTGATTTTTTTTAATTGGGGGTCTTATTGTTGTTTTGTTTTGGAGTTCTTTTTGAGGTTGCCTTTTTGAAGTACAGTCTCATGATGTTGCGTAGGACTGGCTATTTAGATCTGGCTGCCCTTGAACTCACAGAGATCTACCCACTTCTGCCTCCTGAGTTCTTAGTTCTAAACAATGCCAGGCTAATTTTTGTATTGTTTAAAAATTTGATGTTTGAACCATCTAGATGACTTAGTGGGTAAAGGGGGGTAAATTTGTGTTCTGACTTCCACACATATGTCATGGAACATGTGTGCACACACAATAAGTGCATAAAAACCCAAAACTTCTCTGGGCATGGTGGCGCATGCCTTTAATCCCAGCACTGGAGGAGGAGGCAGTGATCTCTGTGAGTCCAAGCCAGCCTGGCTCTACAGAGTAGAATTCCAGACAGCTGTACAGGGAGACCCTGTCTTCAAAAAAAACCAACCGAAACAAAACACCCCCCAAACAAAAAACACCCCCCCAAACCCAAAAAATTCCATGATTTAAAAGAAAAATAAAAAAAAAAAGAACTGGAGAGATGGCTCAGTGGTTAAGAGTGCTGTTCTCTTTCAGAGGATTGGGGTTCGATTTCCCAGCATCCCACATGGGCGCTAAGAACCATCTTTAAACCAGGCATTGGTGGGACGCACAAGTACAAAAAGTCTTTTGCATTATAGCTCTAGACAGCCTAGAACTTGCTATGCAATTCAGGCTGGTCTCTGAGTTCTGAGTACTGGGATTATAGGCATGAGCCATCATGCCCAGCTTAAATATTTACTTCTTTTGAGAATGTAAGAAGGCTGCAAAGACCAAATACTTAAGTGAGAAAATGATTAATCCTAGCACTCAGGAGGCAGAGGCAGGCAGATCTCTGTGAGTTCAAGGCCAGCCTGGTCTACAGAATGAGTTCCAGGCAGCTGGGGCTACAGGGAGACCCTGTCTCAAAATAAATAAATAAATAAATAAATAAATAATTTTAAAGTTCATTCATATTTACAAAGTCATGCATGAGAGTACTTATAGGGAAAGTAAGGCAGAGTGGTTAGCCCACTGGTGACCTTAGGAAGACTGTAATCAGACCATGATCTTCAAATATAACCAAGGGGCTGGAGAGATGGCTCAGTGGTTAAGAGCACTGGCTCTACTCTTACCCAGGTTTGAACAAGGAGCCAAGAAGGCACTAACTATCTCTTAACTATCATTAAGGAACCAGGAACCCAAAGGGGCCTGAGTGGCCAAACTGTGAAGATTAGGAGTCTACAGAGTGTGATCCTATGGACAGGCTGCCTATATTCAGCTTCCCCCACCCAGGGCTCAGGGAACGTTGTGGAAGAGGGGGTGGAAAGATTGTAAGAGCCAGGGAGGTGATGCAAGACCAGATGGAGCATTGGTATCAGCATGTGCAAGACCCATGCAAGCTCAGCAGGACAAAAACCCAGCACAGAATTGCAAAAATGGGTAGCAGAGCCCAATATTGGCTGAGGAAATATTGGCAGCAGATGGCAGCCAGGTGAAGAAGACTTGGCCTTCTTTACAAAAGAGACTCTGGATAGGCTGACTAGAGTTCAGGGTATGAGCTGGCAATGGACCCTAGCACAAATGACAGAAGGTGTGAACTCAGGATGGGGAACTGTGGGAGGTGCCAAGGGAGAAGCAGGTATAAGGGTGATTAAGACTGATTGAAAATGTATGAAACATATAAAAATTCAATTAAAAAATAAAGAATAAAAGAAAAACAGCCAGGTGTGGTGGCTCACACCTTTAAGCCCAGAACTCAGGAGGTAGAGGCAAGAAGAACTCTGTGAGTTCAAGGCCAGCAGCCTGGTGTCCATAGTGGGTTTCAGGCCAGCTGGGGCTACAGGGAGACTCTGTCTCAAAAAAAGACAAAATAATAATAATAATAATGATATTTAATGATACAGCTGGGTTGTAGAGAGCACATGGTTAGCATATAAGAGACCCTGGGTTTAATCCCAGATAACTTCCCCACATTGAGGACTTACTGGAGTTCCTGGTGTCCCTGCGGTATACCTTTCAGTGTTTTCTTCATGAGTCATCAAAACTTTGAAATTAAAAAGAATAACATCATAGGGGGCTGGAAAGATGGCTCAGGAGTTAAGAACCCTGGCTGCTCTTGCAGAGGACCTGGGTTCAATTCCCAGCACCCAGATTTTGGCAAACAACAGTCTGTAACTCCAGTTCCAGGGGGATCTGATGCCCTCTTCTGTCCTCCTCAGGTACTGCATGACATGGGTGCACTTACACACATGCATACATAAAATTCATACATATAGGGGCTGGAGAGATAGCCTAGCGGTTAAGAGTGTCGACTACTCTTTTAGAGGACCTGGGTTCGATCTCCAGCACCCACATGGTGGCTGAGAACCGTCTGTAACTCCAATTCCAGGAGAACTCCAATTCCAGGGGAATCCGACACCCTCTTCTGACCTCTGCGGCATTGCACGACACGGGTGCACAAACCTACATACAGACAGTACATTCATACACATAGAAAATAAATAAATAGGGCTGGGCGTGCTGGCACACACCTTTAATCCTAGCACTTGGGAGGCAGAGGCAGGCAGATCTTTGTGAGTTCAAGGCCAGCCTGGTCTACAGAGTGAGTTCCAGGACAGCTGGGGCTACAGGGAGACCCTGTCTCAAAATAAATAAATAAATAAATAAATAAATAATTTTAAAGTTCATTCATATTTACAAAGTCATGCATGAGAGTACTTATAGGGAAAGTAAGGCAGAGTGGTTAGCCCACTGGTGACCTTAGGAAGACTGTAATCAGACCATGATCTTCAAATATAACCAAGGGGCTGGAGAGATGGCTCAGTGGTTAAGAGCACTGGCTCTACTCTTACCCAGGTTTGAACAAGGAGCCAAGAAGGCACTAACTATCTCTTAACTATCATTAAGGAACCAGGAACCCAAAGGGGCCTGAGTGGCCAAACTGTGAAGATTAGGAGTCTACAGAGTGTGATCCTATGGACAGGCTGCCTATATTCAGCTTCCCCCACCCAGGGCTCAGGGAACGTTGTGGAAGAGGGGGTGGAAAGATTGTAAGAGCCAGGGAGGTGATGCAAGACCAGATGGAGCATTGGTATCAGCATGTGCAAGACCCATGCAAGCTCAGCAGGACAAAAACCCAGCACAGAATTGCAAAAATGGGTAGCAGAGCCCAATATTGGCTGAGGAAATATTGGCAGCAGATGGCAGCCAGGTGAAGAAGACTTGGCCTTCTTTACAAAAGAGACTCTGGATAGGCTGACTAGAGTTCAGGGTATGAGCTGGCAATGGACCCTAGCACAAATGACAGAAGGTGTGAACTCAGGATGGGGAACTGTGGGAGGTGCCAAGGGAGAAGCAGGTATAAGGGTGATTAAGACTGATTGAAAATGTATGAAACATATAAAAATTCAATTAAAAAATAAAGAATAAAAGAAAAACAGCCAGGTGTGGTGGCTCACACCTTTAAGCCCAGAACTCAGGAGGTAGAGGCAAGAAGAACTCTGTGAGTTCAAGGCCAGCAGCCTGGTGTCCATAGTGGGTTTCAGGCCAGCTGGGGCTACAGGGAGACTCTGTCTCAAAAAAAGACAAAATAATAATAATAATAATGATATTTAATGATACAGCTGGGTTGTAGAGAGCACATGGTTAGCATATAAGAGACCCTGGGTTTAATCCCAGATAACTTCCCCACATTGAGGACTTACTGGAGTTCCTGGTGTCCCTGCGGTATACCTTTCAGTGTTTTCTTCATGAGTCATCAAAACTTTGAAATTAAAAAGAATAACATCATAGGGGGCTGGAAAGGTGGCTCAGGAGTTAAGAACCCTGGCTGCTCTTGCAGAGGACCTGGGTTCAATTCCCAGCACCCAGATTTTGGCAAACAACAGTCTGTAACTCCAGTTCCAGGGGGATCTGATGCCCTCTTCTGTCCTCCTCAGGTACTGCTTGACATGGGTGCACTTACACACATGCATACATAAAATTCATACATATAGGGGCTGGAGAGATAGCCTAGCGGTTAAGAGTGTCGACTGCTCTTTTAGAGGACCTGGGTTCGATCTCCAGCACCCACATGGTGGCTGAGAACCGTCTGAAACTTCAATTCCAGAACTCCAGTTCCAGGAGAATCCGACACCCTCTTCTGACCTCCGCGGCATTGCTCGACACGGGTGCACAAACTTGCATGCAGACAGTACATTCAGACACATAAAGAAATTAAAAAAAAAAAAAAAAGAAAGTAGAAGCCAATTCTTATTTTAAAATTATGACGCGGGAGCTGGAGCGATGGCTCTGTGGCTGAGAGGAATTGCCTCACACACATAGGGACCTGAGTTCAGATCTTGCCCATGTAAAAAGCTTTGTGTGGCCACATAAACCTCTAAGCCCAGTGCTGTAGTTAGGGCAGAGACAGAAGGACCCCAAAGCTTGCTCGCCCTCTCTCTAGCTCCAGGTTCAGTGAGAACCTGTCTCAAAAGAATATGATGGAGAATGATGGAGCAGAACCCCTGATGTCTTCCTCCGGCCTTCACATGCACATGGGCGCTGGCTCCTGCACACACATGTGCACATAACACCACACTCATATACACAAGAATTATAAAAATAAATGATAGGCTGGGCATGGTAGTGCATGCCTTTAATCCCAGCACTCAGGAGGCAAAGGCAGGCGGATCTCTGTGAGTTCAAGACCAGCCTGGTCTACAGAGTGAGTTCCAGGCCAGCTGGGGCTACAGGGAGACTCTGTCTCAAAAAGACCAAAATAAATAAATAAATAAATAAATAGTTCATGCAAATGATCAGGGAGTGATCAGCAGGTAGGTTGTAAATTCCTTGAGATCACAGAGCGCTTCTGTTTCATTTTCTTTTCCTTTTTCTTTTTTTAATTTAATTTTATGCATATGAGTGTTATGCCTGCATGTCTGAAAGTGCATGTATGTTGTGCAGTGCCTGAGGAGGACAGAAGAGGGTGCTGGATCCCCTGGAACTAGAGTTACAGTTACAGATGGTTGTTAGCCACCATGTAGGTGCTGGGATTCGAACCTGGGTCTTCTGCCAGAGCAGCCAGTGCTCTTAACTACTGAGCCATCTCTCCAGCCCTTCCTTTTTCTTTTTGATTTACTTATGGAGGGGCTGGAGAGATGGTTCATTGTTTAAGAACATTCGCTGCTCTTGCAAAGGACCAGGGTTTAGTTCCCAGCATCCACATGGCAGCTAACAACCACCTGTAACTCCAGGAGATTAGACACCCTCTTCTGGCTTGGTCAGGTACTGCACACAGAAGATGCATATACATACACTCAGGCACACACACACACACACACACACACACACACACACACACAGCAGAGAAGGGAAATTATGTTCTATAAGACTGTCAGTGTCCTGGACTCCACCAGTTAGGAAAGGCTTGGCTTCTAGAATAAAAGAATGTAAGGCCTGATCTGGACATGGTAGTAGCATCGAAAGAGAGCCAAGGACAAAACAGTCATAAAATGGAATTAGGATAAGACTTCTGTGTGGACTTGGCATTGTAAGTCATTGCACTGGGGACATGAGTCACCAGCTGGGGGTTTTTTTTGTTGTTTTTTTTTGTTTTTTTTTGAGACAGGGCTTCAGTATGCAGCCCTCTTGAGTGCTGGGATTAAAGGTGTACTTCTCCACTAGGAGTTACCAACTTTGAAGAGGAGCAACTAGCTACCTTGTGTTTCTCTATTTTTACCAGTTGAGAAAAGCCTTGTGGGTTTAGACCCAACCAGTGCTTATAATAATCCCAAGAAACACAGTTCTGAATTCCTTAACACCAAATACTGAAAATCCTGAAAGATCCAAATCCCTGACATTCTTTTTCTGGGGATGGTAGAGCACACCTGTAATCCCAGAATTTAGACCTGAGGCAGGAAGATCAGGAGTTAGAGGCCAGCCTGGGCTACAAAGTCAGGCTATGTCACAATTAATTATAATCCTAAAAGATTAAAATTCTGAAAGCCAAGTGTGCCTAAATATACAATTTCCATCAGAAAAGAAAGGCATAAAAGTGAGGTAGAGAGGCAAATTCAGGGGAGATTAGTGCATTTGGGTTGCATGCAGAGAGCTGCCTCTGTCAGGCAGAAGCCTGGCCTAGAGGTTATCATGGGAATCTGAGGTGGAAAAGGTCCATGCCAGGCGGTATGCCAGGGCCCCAGAGGAAACAAACACCCCAGAGCATCTGGTCTCTGTGGGGCCGGCCGGCTTTCTCCTCAGGCTGAGAATTGCACTGTTGGCTTTTCTGCTTCTGAGGCCTTTGGGCTTGGATTCTTGAAGGACTGCACGAGTGGTAATGACTCATGCAGGGTTTGGGGGACTCTTTGTTTTGCTTTGTTTTTGTTGTTTTCTGGTGCTGGAAGCCAGCCTGGGACTTCAAGCAAATTAGACAAGTGCTCTGTCACTGAGCCCCAGTCCTAGCTTCTCCCTGTCCCATCGCATTTCACGTATCTGTGGTTATAAAGCTGGTGCACACAATTAGCAATCACAGTGACAAATATTTACACATTTTGCTTTTTGGGGGCAGGGGGCTTTTTGAGAGTCTCCCTGTAGCCTAGCTGGCCTGGAACTCACTGTGTAGACCAGGCTGGCCTTGTCTCACTGAGATCTGCCTGTCTCCCAAGTGCTGGGATTAAAGGTGTGTACCACCACACTGGGTTACCTCTTTCTTTATGAACACCATCTTTTCAAAACTATTATACTTTTGTGAAGGTTGTTAGTATACTTGAATATTTATGCTTGAAAAATATTTGTGTTGTGTAAAGTTAAGTGGCCTATGAAGTAATCTGTCATGTTCTTACTGTGGCTCAAATAAATCTTCACTTTGCAATTGGCCTTTTTCCCTCAACAAATTTCATAAAAAGCAGTAAGAAAGAAAGAAAGAAAGAAAGAAAGAAATCTTTTCAAAATGTAACTAGGTGAGTATGGTGGTGCACACCTGTAGTCCCAGTACTTGGTAGGTGAAGGCAAAAAGATCAAGAGTTCAAGGCCAGCCTCAGCTACATTATCAAGTTCAAGGCCAGCCTGGGCTATCTGAGATCTTATTTATGAAAATAAATAGGGTGCGATTTCAAAGTTTAATTTTCGGATTATGATACTCTGGATTGTGTTTTTCAGGATAATGGCCCTTACCGAGGCCCCAGATAACAATTTGGTAAACCAATGTCACAAATGAAATCAAAGAGGAAAATAATACCTAGGGCACCTGCTCCCTCCTCTACGCTCTGGAGGTTTCCCTCTTCTGTGCTACTCAAACCTTTTCTCTCTCCTCTTCTCTTTCTTTTTTGTTCATTTTCAAATCCATGTACACACATCTGGGCCACACTCCTCCCGAGCTGAGTGTTGGCCCTGCGTCGTAATTAAATTGAACCCTCCTTTATTTTTATTTATTTATTTATTTATTTTGGTCTTTTGAGACAGGGTTTCCCTGTATCCCCAGCTGTCCTGGAACTCACTCTGTAGACCAGGCTGGCCTTGAACTCACAAAGATCTGCCTGCTTCTGCCTCCTGAGTGCTAGGATTAAAGGCTAAACCCTCCTTTAAAACTCCACGTGGTTAAGTGAGTGGTCTCTCCACTGCAACTTTACAACAATTTGAGGGGGACTCCCTGGACCCTAACATTTCCACTTTCAACCTTCAATGCCTACCATTGTTTAATGAAAAAAATGGGTGAATGAATGCAAATCTGCAGTGAATCCAATCAGAACTATGTGACTAAATATTATTTTTCATCACGCACTGTTCTCCGTCATAGTTACATCTCTCCTGAATACTATTAGTGGCATTGCCATCTAAATGTAAAACTTCTGACATCTCAGAACCCTGCAACTCCATCCTCAGGCTCTGTTTACTGCAGTCGCATTAGACAAGGCAAATGGTAAAAAAGTAGGATGAAGTTGGGGGTCAGTGATTAGAAATTGTGATTATCTTTTTTTTAAAGGTTTCCTGGTTTTTTTTATTCATTTATTTATTATTTATGTGTATGAATGTACTGTCTGCAGGTAGGTTTGTGCACCCGTGTCGTGCAATGCCCACGGAGGTCAGAAGAGGGTGTCGGATTCCCCTGGACCTGGAGTTCTCCTGGAATTGGAGTTACAGACGGTTCTCAGTCGCCATGTGGGTGCTGGGGATCAAACCCGGGTCCTCTGCAAGAGCAGTGGGTGCTCTTAACCACTAGGCCATCTCTCCGCCCCGTGATTATCTTTTAGTGAGGAATAAATGCCATGTCACTCTGCATTCTCAATAGCAATTTTTGTAAATTATTTGATATACACATGAAGTAAGGATGGCAAATTTAGAGATGAATCACTTATATCTTGCCTTCCTATTGAGTAGTTTATTAGTTAAAAAATAAAAAGAACTGTAGCTGCGCATGGTGGCACACGCCTTTAATCCCATCATTCAGGAAGCAGAGGAATGTGGATATTTGTGAGTTCCAGGCCAGCCTTGTATACATAGCAAGTTCCAGGCCCGGTGTGGCTATAGGGAGACCTTGTCTCAAAAAAAATGACCAAAATACGGGGCTGGAGAGATGGCTCAGCTGTTAAGAGCGCTGACTGCTCTTGCAGAGGACCTGGGTTCCATTCCCAGCACCCACATGGCGGCTAAGAACTGTCTTTAACTCCAGTTCCAGGGGAATCCAACGCCGTCTTCTGACCTCCAAGGCATTGCACGACACAGGTGCACCAACTTACATGCAGACAGTACACTCATACACATAAAAAAAAAAATAATTTTTTAAAAAGATGATTTTAAAAAAAGACCAAAATAAATAAATAAATAAATAGATAAATACATAAATTCCCTTTGCAAACATCACTCAGACTGTGTGTGACAGTACACTCATACACATAAAAAAATAATAAATTTTTTAAAAGATGATTTAAAAAAAGACCAAAATAAATAAATAAATGTTTAAAGAAAAAAAATCTTAAAGATTTTTGTGTGTACATGTGTGTGTGTGTGTGTGTGTGTGTGTATGCACATGTATTAATCCATGTGGAAGCCAAAGGTCAGTTTTAGGTGTCATTCTTCAAGTGATGTCTACCTTATTTTTTGAGACAAGGTCTCTCACTGGGACCTGGGGCTCACTGATTTGGCTAGACCCATAGACTCCAGAGGTCCACCCCCCAGCACTAGAATTATAAAGAGTCACCACCACACAGGTTTTTTTCTACATAGAATTCTGGGGGTCAAACTCAAGTCTTCACAATTGCAAGGCAAGCACTTTAGCACATGAGCAGTACGTGTCACCCCTGTCTCCCCAGCCCTGACACTCAGATTTTATACTTAAGTAACAGTTGGGGAAAAGTGCTAGAAGCCATGTGCAGTGGCTCATACCTGTAATCCCAGCACACTGGGAGTGAGACTGGAGGGTTTCCAGGAGTTCCAGGCCAGTCTGGGAGATAGTATGAGAAGCGGTCTCAAAACAGAAACAACAGAACAAAGAAACTTTAGCAGCCTGGAAATTTCCATTTAGAAAACAAATCTGACTTAAAAGAAATTTCCTCATGACAAGTCACAATTGGTTAAAAAAAAAAAAAAAAAAAGACCTCGGAATTTAACCATCAGGTGAGGCAGACGTAGTTTACCTGGTTACCCATGCCTGCCCTCAGCCAGGAAAATCTCCAGCATTCTGGGCTGTGCCCCTACCTGCCTGGCCAGGAGACCCTATAGACCCCATGGAAGGCTGACCAGGGAGGTACTTTCTTCACCCTGGAATTTCATCCGTCTACTGTTTCCCACTTATTTGGACAAAGTGTCCTAGGGCTGAAGCAGCAGTAAATCCTGAACTTCAAATGTCTTCAGAAAAACGAGTTGCCTCGAGAACTGTATGTACCACGTAAGTGGGCCGCGTCCCCCTCCTCCTCCGCTCCCTGCTTCCAACACAGACATCTGAAAAGCCAGCAAGCCAACAGAGGAACATAGACACAAGCTGCCCTGGGTCCAGCTGGCTTAACACAGACCTCCTCTCTAGCCCTCATGCCTGGGAGACGCCTCGGAATAGGTTTGGCCATAAGTTATGAGTTTGCCTTTGATGCCATTTACTTTAGACCATAAATCTAGAGATCAGGGGCCAGGGTTTGCTCACAGGGGCGGTTTGAGAGATGCTGTAGTATGGACTTTGGAGGTGGAGGGAGGCCGGTTCCCAGCTCCATGTCACCAGGAGTCAGACGGTAAATGGGGCACAGGACTAACACACTTGCCTCAGATTTGTTGCAAGGTGCTAATGAGACTGTAGACGAATGAGAAGAAAATCTAGAATGATCCTGTCTAGTCCTTCCTAGAAGACCGGTTCTATTTCTTTCTCTCTCCTTCCCTTTCTTTTTCTAAATTACATTTTTTATTTAGGAGGGACCGTGGGCGTGTGTGAGGTGCCCTCACGCGGAGGCAGGAGGAGAAGTGGCCTGCTCCAGCACTCTCCACCTTGCTCTTGAGTCTAGACTAGTGATCAGCAAGCCCGTGACCCTCTAGTCTCCTCCACCACCCCCACTGTTGGGGTGATGGGCACACATGACCACGCCCGGCTTTTGTTTTTGTTTTTGTTTTCACCCCTGGCTTTTTACATGGGTTCTGGGGATTTGAATTCATGCTTGCAGAGTAAGCACTCTTTGCCTCTTGAGCCATCTCACTGGTCTTCTTTCTGGATTTCTTGGGGGGTGGGTGCGTAGGGAACAGAGGCGATCTAGCCCAAGGACGGACTGAGTCTCACTGGAGCGATAAGCTGCGCCCTCAGTGAACACAGAGATGAGCCACTACCCAGACTGTGAGTGGAAGTCCTGGAGGAGTATAGGAGCCGCCACACCTGACCCAAGTTCAGGTTCAGTTGCTATACCCTACTGTAAGTTATTGTATGGAACAGAAAATGCTGTCGTGTCTATTCTATTTTCCTAGGTTCTTTAGGGTGGCGTCTTCTTTCTTTCTTTCTTTCTTTATTCTTTCTTCTTTCTCTCTTTCTTTTTTCCTTCCTTCCTTCCTTCCTTCCCTCCTTCCTTCCTTCCTTCCTTCCTTTCCTTCTTCCTTTTTCTTTCTTTCTCTGCCTTTTTTTTTTGTTTTTTTTTTGAGACAGGGTCTCACTATAGCCCCGCGCTGGCTATCCTGGACTCACTCCTGTAGACCAGATTGGCATTGATACTATCAAAACAAGATCCGGCATGCCATCTGCCTCCCAAGTTGGCTAGATTAAAGGCGTGACCCACCCATGCAGCCTGCCTTCTGCTTACCACAAAAGAAACATGACAAAAACCTAACTGCTCTGTACCTTGCTTTCGATTATGTTTTTATTTTACTCTAATTGTCTTGGAAATCTTTTTATTACATGCTGTTTTTTAACAGCATTGGTGTGTGTGAGCTCTTTGTTGTGTGGCTAAAGCATATTTATTTACCCATCCTTTATGGAAAGACATTTGATTATTTCCAAACTTGGCTCATTACCAAGCTGCAGTAACTATCCTTTGATGCATAGTGCCATTCTGTCACTTGGCTTCTCCTGATGTGCTTGAAGTGCTTGTATTGTACAGTTTATTGCACTTGTTAATTCTGATAGCTTCTGCCTAACTGATCTCCACAGGGACTTGCCTGCGCGTTTCTTCCCTTCCTTCGTCTGTTTTATTGGCTCCCCATCAAGCCAATTGTTAAGGATGTGAGTGGAAACTCTAGAATTGAATATTAGAAGTTAGTAACTCTGGGACTGGAGAGATAGGATGGCGGCCCAGCGGGTCAAAGAGCACCAACTGCCTCTTGGCAGAGGATTGGGGATGATTCCCAGCAGCCCGCACATGGTGGCTAAGAAAACCATCTTGAGCTTTCATGTTCAGAGGGATTGACCACCATCTTCTGACCCCACAGCATGCACCACATGGGTGCCACCAACCTACATGCTGACGTAACTCCATACCCACATAAGAAATTAATTATACTATAATAAAAAAAGAAAACACATTGTTAAAAAAAAAAGCGAGAGTAAGTAATGATCGTAAGTACTTCCAGAAGATAGGGTCAAGGGCCCAAAGAGGGTTTAACTTTCTGTTTTTAAAACCACTCTATAAGGAAACTAGAGAGATGGCTCACCCAGTTAAGAGCACTGGCCTGCTCTTGCAGAGGACTGGGGTTAGGTTTCTGGCACCCATTGTGGTTAAAACCACCCACAACTCCAGTTCCAGGGGATCTGATGGCCCTCTTCTGGCCTCTGCTGTATGCACATGATATGTGTGTATACATGCAGATGAAACATTTCATACACCTAGTCATTTTTTTTTTTTTAATTTATTAACATGTCAAAAATTATCTGTGACCATTCTTTTTTTTTTTTTTTTTGGTATTTTTTGAGACAGGGGTCTCCCTGTAGCCCCAGCTGTCCTGAACTCACTCTGTAGGACCAGGTTGGCTTTGAACTCCCAAAAGATCGCCTGCCTCTGCCACTCCATAAGTGCTTCGGATTACAGGTATATGGCACCACGCTGCAGACATCTTCTTACGAGTTTGAAGCAGTGAATCTATGGTTAGAAATTTCCATTCTATTTTTGTCCTGACGGTTCCCAGCCTCTTGAGATCTCTGAAGGTCTCTTGGGGACACTCTTCGTCTTACATGGCACAAACGTTCTTTGAGCTCCCATAGTTTCTTGATCCTTCACCGTCCCCTCAGAGTTCTCTTACCTTGATAACAGGCCAAATGACAGGCAGTATCTATTGAAGGCTGCTGATATACAAGATGAACAGAAGCCCAAACCCAAGTAGCAGACGATGTGTAGGAGATGCAGAGTGTTTACTAAGAGGATGGCAATAGTGCTCTCTGGAGGGGAGTGGGTTTACTAAGGCTTCCATAACAAAATACCTACTTGGAAACTGAATGACTCAAGCATGTGCAGTAGGTTATGTGTACATGTACAGTAGGTAATGTGCAGTAGATACCAGAACACATTGAGTTTCCTACAGCTGGAGTTATAGGTGACGGTAAGCCTCTTACTATGGGTGCTGGGATCCAAACGGGTCCTCTGCAAGAGCAGCAAGTGCTCTTAACACTGAACCATTTCTTCGGCCCCAAGATTTATTTTTCCCCAGGTCTGGAGGCTAGGAGTCTGAAGTTAAGGAGTTGGCTGGATTCTTCTAAAGCCTCTTGTCTTGGCCTAGAGATAACCATTTTCTATCTGTGTCTTCCCGTGGTTTTCCCTCTACACCTTCCAGGGCCTCTTCTTGGTAGGATACCAGTATGGCAGGTTAGGGCTTGCTCTAAGATCTTCTGTGTGTGTGCATGTTTGTGTGTGCAGATGCATGTATAGGGGCTAATACACATCCATGTGTGCATATGGAAGCCAAAGGACAACCTCAGGAATGCTGTCCATCTGTCTCCTCTGAAACAGGATCTTTCATTGGCCTGGAGTCACCAAGTAGGCTAGGCTAGCCAGCCAATGAGCCCCAGGATTGCCCTGTCTGTCTCTCCAGCACTGGAATTGCAAGTGTGTATCTTCCTCTTCCTGAGCATTTACTTGGGTTTTAAGGATCTATATCAGTTCTCCATATTTATGAGATAAGCTCGTTACTAAGTTATCTTTTCAGTCATCTGCTGAGCCCATTTTTAACTTAAATCACTTTTTCTTTGAGGCAGGCTCTCACATAGCCCAGGTTAGCCTTGAACTCACAATATACCTGAAGATGACCTTGAACTCTTGATCTTTTTGCTTCCATCTCCAAAGTGCTGAGCTTTTAGGATTGTACCACCATGATGGCTTAGTTACCTCTCTAAGGACCCTTTCTATCTCCATCTATAGTCATCCCCTAAGATGCTTGAGCTTCAACCTATGAAGAAATGCAGCTCTGTCTGTAACAGTGAGCCCTTTTCTTCACTGTCCTTCACATCAAGGAGTGTAAGATTTTATTCACTTCCTAGATCTAGATTGGCCTTGTCATTTAACTTATTTTCTATCGGGCCTGAGAGATGGCTTAGCAGTTAAGAGCATGGGCTGTATTTGCACAATACCTGGGTTCAATTCCCAAAACCCATATGACGGCTATCAACTGTCTAGGACTCAAGTTCAGGGGATCCATGCCGTCTTCTGACTGCTGCAGATGTTGTACAATGTGAGTGCAGTTGCATACATGCAGGTATAACACTTGTACACATAACATAAAAATAATAAAATGTATTTAATTTGTTTTCTATTTTTTTGTTTGTTTTTAGGACAGAGTCTCCTGTAGTCCAGGCTGGCCTTGGACTTGCTATATAGACAGATGAGATTGCTGTCCCGATCTTCCTGCCTTTACCCACCAGCTACTATGATTACAGGTATGAGGCACTAAATCTGGTTTGTTGTCATCTTTTTTTAAAATTTTTATTTATTATTTTATATGTATTGAGTGTACTGTCTGCATGTAGATAGGTGCACCCGTGTGGTACAATGCTGCGGAGATCAGAAGAGGGTGTCAGATTCCCCTGGAACTGGAGTTAAAGATGGTTCTTAGCCACCATGTGGGTGCTGAGAATCGAACCCAGGTCCTCTGCAAGAGCAGTCAGTGCTTTTAACCCCTGGGCCATCTCTCCAGCCCCTTGTTGTCATCTTATTTGACTACCAGAACACAGCAGAAAGTGATGTTGAACAGCTTCCCAGACTGGGCTCTCAGGACCTGTGGCTTCTGCTTCTACTGTGGAATGCTGCCCAAAGACCCCCACGGAAAGTTGCTGGGCCAGGCTCCTGGGAATGGTTGGACACATAGGTATGACCAATACACTCCTGCCTTCAGGCAGCACTGGCTGCCAATAACTTGAGTGAGGTTGTTGTGGCCATGCAGGTGTCCCTGTCATTATCTGGCTGCGATTGTATGAGACAGTCCAGTTGAGGAGTACCATCTATAGCACAGAGCAGTAAGAAATACACACAGTTGTTTTAAGCTCCCACACCATAGTTTTTGCTTTGGGTTGTTTTGTTTATGATTAGGGTTTCATGTATTCCAGGCTGGCCTTGAATTTGCTATGTAGCTGAAGACGGCCTTAAACTCTTGATCCTTCTGCCTCTACTTCCTTTGTTCTGGAATTCCAGGCGTGCTGCATCCACCATGCCCAGTGTATGTGCTGGGGATTAAACTCAGGGCTTTATACACGCTAAGCAAAGCACTCTGACAACTGAGCTACATCCTCAGGCCCCAAACATGGTGATTGTTCTAAATTACTGTTTTTATACAGCAATGGCTATTGATATTTGAGGAAATAAAGTAAGCAGGTACAAAATAGTGAGAGCCAAGCCAATATGAAAAGAAGCACTTCAGTTAGGGGCTGTAGTAGTCAAGTTTCCCTAAAAAAACAGAATTGAGCCGGGTGTGGTGGCACACATCTTTAATCCCAGCACTCAACAGGCAGAGGCAGGTGGATCTCTGTGAATTCAAGCCCAGGATTCAGAGCTGAGCCAGATTGGATCAGCTAAATTCCAACCAACAGAAGCATAAGCAAGAGGGTGCCTTGGTGCCCCTGAGATTGGATGCTTGTTGGTTATGCAAATACCCGGCTGATGGACTCACTGGCTTGCAGACAGTGGGAACTGCAAAAGCAAAAGCTGTCAAGGATGAGAACATGGTGTGCACACAGCATCACAGCTACACAGTGTGGCAGGAACCAGGTGAGGGAAAAAACTGGATAGAGTTCAGTCTGCAAAGCACTTCATTCAGGCGCTTGCATGCCATGCTAAGAATGCATGCCTTTGTACAGGTAATGCATTCTGTTTTGTTTCCAGCATCTTCTAACTCGGCTTGCGGGAGACACTATTATATATTCAAAACAAAAAAAACAAAAAAAAAAAAAAAAGAGGCTGGGCGTGTGGTGCGCCGCCTTTAATCCTAGCACTTGGGAGGCAGAGGCAGGCAGGATCTTTGTGAGTTCAGGCCAGCCTGGTCTACAGAGTGGAGTTCCAGGACAGCTGGGGCTACCGGGAGACCTGTCTCAGAAAGACAAAAAAAAAAAAAGAAAGAGAAAAAGAAAGAAAAGAGAGATGTATCGCTTTGATCCTAGCCCCTGGGCAGCAAAGGCTCTGAGTTCCAGCCCGCACAGGGCTACAGAATAAGAACCATGATCTGGCAAGGAAAAAGAAATGATAAGAATAAGAAAAATGAAAAGAGAAGAAAGAGAGAGAAAGAAAGACAAGAAAGAAGAAAGAAAATGAAAAAAAAGAAAGAAGAAGAAAGGAGAGGGCTGGAGAGAGGGCCTAGGTGGTTAAGAGCACCGACGTGATCTTGCAGGGACTCTGGCTTTGATCGCCTCAGCACCCACATGCGGGTGAGAGACCATCTTTATACCTCCACTCCAGGGGAATGCTGACCCCTCTTCTGACTCCGCAGCATTGCACACGACAGGGTTGCACATGAGCTTGATGCAGATGAGTACTCATATCACATGGTGAAATTAATAAATAAAATTTAAAAAAAAATGATGAGGGAGAAGACAGGATGGAAGGAAGGACGGTAACGAAAAAATTAAGGAAGGAAGGAATGCAATGAAGAAAGGAAGAAATATAAGATGTGAGGAGAGAGAGACAGGCTAGTAGATAGTGTGCACACCTTTATCCCAGGCACTTGGCGCGGCAGAGGCAGGCGATATCTCTCGTGTGAGTTTTGAAGCCAGCATGGTCTATATTTAGTAGTATTTCAGTCCAGCGCCGGGCTATAGATTGGAGACCTTTTTGTCTCAAACAACAATACACATGCAAAAAAGAATGATGAGTGGGTTTGGGCTATCCACGTGGTAGAAAGGAGAGACTTGACTCCTGGAAGCTGGTCCCACCTCAACAATTGGACATTGTGTCGTGCAGTCCACAGCATTCACACACAAAAACACATAAATGTAAGAAAAGGTTTTAAATAGTGTTTTCTTTTTCCATGTTCATGTTTGTGTGATGAATCTACGTGTTTCGTGTCTTATATGTGGGAGGACATGTGTGTGGATAGCATCTATATATGAGCATGCCTGTGGTGTCCCCAGGTTGATGTTGGGAATTATCATCAATATATTTTCTGTTTAGCACCCATGATTCAGTGGGAGCACAGTCAGATGAAAATCCTAGTATTTAGAAAAAAAAAAAAAAAAGGCGGGCTGGTGGTGGCCACCCGGTCCCCGCCGTTTTTTTTTTTTTTTTTTTTTAAGTCTGCACTTGGGAGGCAGGAGGCAGGCCGTGCGTCTACACAGTGAGATCCAGGTCAGCTAGGGCTACAGGAGCGGCCTGTCTCGAAAGACCTAAAAAAAACAGTGTCACTGATTACGGCTATGTAGTTTCGATAGCCAGCCTGGCTCTGAAGTCACTGGAGCGATCTCCCCAGTCGTAGAATGTGAGTTTAGGGCTGGGTAGTTGTGGCGTCATATCTATAATGCCAGCACTTTTTGTTATTTTTTAATTTTTGATGTTGGTTTTCTTGGTATGTGTGAATGTGAATGGTTACTGTCTGCATGCAAGTTTTTTGTGCACCCGTGTTGTTGCAATGCCGGTGGAGGTCGGAAGAGTGTGTCGGATTCCCATGGAACTGCGAGGTTTGAATTGGTAGTTTCAGATGTGTTCGTCCGGTTTCCCGCCATGTGTGTGTGCTAGGGATCGAACACGGGTTCCTCAGTGGTTAAGAGCGGGTCGGCTGGCTTCTGTTAACCATCTAGGCCATCTCTCAGCCATCCTAGCACTTTTGAGTAGAGACAGGATGAGATCATGTGTTTCGAGGGTCATTCGTTCAGTACACAGTGAGTCTTGAGGTCCAAGCTTGACTTTAAAGGGAGCCCTGGGCTTCAAAACATGTGCATGAAACATATGTCATATTGTACAGCACGCCCGTAGCAACAAGGAACATCTCAGTGTACATCAGCCTCCAGTAGCAACAAGGGAAAGCATGGTGCATCAGTCACCCCGATGTGCAACAAGGAGAAATATGTACACAACCCGCAGTAGCAAGTCAAATGGGAAATCATGTGTAGCACACTGCAGTAGCATCAAGGAATCATGTGTACGACACCCGAGTAGCGCAAGGAAATGCTGTTGACACATCGCCAGTGCAGCAAGGAAACATGTGCACACACCCCAGTAGCAGCAAGGAAACATGTGCACACACCCCAGTAGCAGCAAGGAAACATGTGCACACACCCCAGTAGCAGCAAGGAAACATGTGCACACACCCCAGTAGCAGCAAGGAAACATGTGTACACACCCCAGTAGCAGCAAGGAAACATGTGTACACACCCCAGTAGCAGCAAGGAAACACATGTACACACCCCAGTAGCAGCAAGGAATACCTGTGCCAATCTGTAGATTCTACATGCATGCATACCTACCCATACATGTACCACATATACACACATGCCCTCCCTAAACCCCATAACAAAGAAACAAACAAGAATGGCGGCTTTGATATCTGGAGACAGTTCAGTTGGTAGAGGGCTTGCTAGCATGCACAAAGCTCTGAGCTCAACCCCCAGCAACACATAAAAATGGACATGGTGGCATATGCCTATAATCTCAGAACTCTGGGAATAAATTTAAAAGATTGAGTTATACAAAATGGCACTACTTCTGTGAAAAGCAATATGGAGGTCTGCCCCTAAATTTACAAACCTGAAGTCCTCAACTTGCGTCGTTCTGGAGTTTGTGGTTCCCTCCTATGCTCTAGTGCTGTTGCTGGGGAAGGTGAGGCCCTAGGCCCCCGGCATACAGAGCAGCATGCACATTAGCTCAAGGAGATGGAGAGACTTGCTGGGAGGAGATGTAGTGTTACACTCTGTGGTGTCTTGTTTATCAAGATTTAAAACCACAGTGGAAGTTTTGCTGAATAAGGAGCCAGGCTTCAGGTAAGGAGATATCCTAGATAAATAAGATGAGTGGACAGCCACTGCTCTTCCTACTACTTATCAGTGTAAAGACGGTGAAACTAGGTACCACGAGAGTGCAAGGATTTCACAAACTTTATACATGAAAAAGAGTGGCAATGTACTGAATGTGCTTCATGTTTGGCTCAGATTCTGTTTTTATGGCTAGTATGGTAAGAAGTCTTTCAGCTATCTGTGTTCAGCTATCAGGACTCAGCAATCTATTTTATTTATTTACTTACCTCCTTAAAAGTTATTTATTTATTTATTTATTTATTTATTTATTTATTTATTTTGCTCTATGAGTTTATTGTCTGCATTTGTGTAAGTGCATCCACATCATGCGATGCCCACAGAGGTCAGAAGAGGGTGTCAGATGCCCTGGAATTGGAGTCACTGACGGTTGTTAGCGATATGGGTACTGGGAATAGAACCTGAGTCCTCTGCAAGAAGGCTCAGTGATCTCTACTCCTGAGCCATCTCTCTAGCCCCTACTTATATTTGAGGGTTTTTTTGTTTACATTTTTGTTTTGTTTTGTTCTGTTTTGTTTTGAGGCAGGGTCTTCATATAGCCCAGGCTGGCCTTGGACTCCATATGTAGCCAAGAATGGCTTAGACTTCTGATCATCCTGCCTCCCTCCCCTAAGAACTGGGATTGGGAGTGCAGGTGGGCATCACCAGAGCCAGTGCCCATAACTATTGTACTAAAGGTCTCGGACTTCCCATTTGGGGATCACACACAGTTTGGGCTTTAACTCTTCTTTCAATTGCTATTAGGACTTTATACTTGTGGTAGTGTGACTTCATCCACTTAAGAGGCGTAGAACATCGTTGTATCATTCAAGAAATTATCAGAATTCGCTCAACCTTTGGGAAAAAAAAAAGTGGAAAAATAGGAGACTTTGGAAAATACTTCCATAGGACATCTAACCCTAGACTCTTCCTGCCACTGAAATCGCAGCTTGCCGCTCCAGCCGCCCAGCCACATTCCATCTTTTTAGCCTGCTACCAGCAGGGAACAAACAGGGAAACATTGCTTTCTTGTCCCATTCATACCTTGAAGAGAGCAACAGATACTGAAATAAATCTTAGCATGAGGGAAATCGCACACATGCAGGCTGGTCAGTGTGGCAACCAGACGGATACCAAGTTCTAGGGAGTGGTCATAGATGGGCATTGATGGCAGAAACCCCACTAGTGCCTACAGTGGGTACCGTGGCCTGCAGAGGGCTGCCATCTTTGTGTGCTGTAATGAAGCTGCAAGTGATGAATGTGTTCCTTGTGTTATCTTGCTAGATCTAGAACCTGGGACCACGGACTTTGTTTACTCAGGTTCTTTTGGCCACGTCCTCAGACACTAGGACCACTTTTATTTTTTTCAGTCTAGGGCAGATAACAACTGACTGCAGGGCCACTCTACAGAAGGGGCTGAACTGGTTGTATCAGTTCTGGGTGTGGTATGTATGGAAGAAAGTTGAGGGCTGTGAATGCCTGCAAGGCTTTCAACAAACTCCCTGATGGGGTGGGAGCACAGGCTCTGGAATGAGCACCCTGCTTACCATTACCAGCAAGGCCCACAAAGGAGATCATGACCTCATCATGAACACCTTCAGTGTGCCCTCACCCAAAATGTCTGACACTGGCTAAACCTGAAAATGCCACCCTCTCCCCGTCACTGGTGAGACTTGCTGCATCTACTGCAGAACCTTTCGTGACATCTGCACCGTTCAGCCAGCCACAGTACCCCAGAAAGGCTGGAACTACCTCATCTCAACCACTCTGAGGTTCCCACCTGCTTTCCTGGTCAGCTCAGCGCTGTCCTCACAAGCTGGCGGGCAGCATGGTGCCCATCGCAGGCCTTCACACTTCTTCATGCCTGGCTTTGCCTCCCTCACCATCCATGACATTCGCCATGCCTGAACTCACCCAGAAGGTCTTCAGAGCTAAGATCGTAACGGCCACCCCTGACTGCTGCCGTGGCAGGCGCCTCACTGTGGCTGCAGACTTTCATGCCTGAGTTTCCATGAAGAAAGTGCGGAGCAAATGTTGAATGTACAGAGCAAGATTAGCAGCCCCCTCATGGAATGGACCAGTAACATCAAGTTGGCTGTCTGCAGCTTCCAGCCTTGGGCTTCAAGGTGGTCACCTTTACTGGCAACAGCACATTCACTCAGCAGTTCTTCAAGCACTCTTCAGAGCAGTTCACAGCCACGTTCTGTGAAGAACCAGAGGGTCTTCCTCTATAAACGCGATTTATGTCGGACTTTATTCTAAGAGCACTAGGGAACCACTTCAGTTTTATAAATGACAGTGACGGGGCTGGAGAGATGGCCTAGCGGTTAAGAGCGCCGACCGCTCTAGCAGAGGACCCAGGTTCGATCCCCAGCACCCACATGGCGGCCGACAGCCGTCTGAAGCTCCAGTTCCAGGAGGGCTCCAGCTCCAGGGGAATCCGAGACCCTCTTCTGACCTCTGCGGCATTGCACGACATGGGTGCACAGACTTGCATGCAGACAGTACATTCATACACATACAGAAATAAATAATAATAAAAAAAATTAAAAAAAATGGCAGTGACTTGATCTGTGTCGGTTGCTTTCAAGAACTTATCTGCCGTTTTACTTGTGGCTGTTACCTTCTTTGCTCTCTGATCACTGGCCCTGAGTTTTCTCTGCTGTTCCAGTCTGCTGTTTTTGTTTGTTTATTTGTTTTGTTTTGTTCCAGTCTGCTTTGCTAATTCCTTTTGAATGTATTTTTCCCCTGGATGGTCAAAACCACATCACATTAATTTAAACCAACCAGGTTGGGCACCTTGGATTCAATAAACCCTGAGCTTCAAGAGTCTCCTGACGACAAACACAATAGCCATCCTTAGCACAGGGAGGAGGTGGCCATCTGTAAGCAAGTCACAGAGACTGTAGAAGACTCCAATCCTGTTGACACCTTGATCTTGGACTTCCTAATCTCTATCATTGGAAGAAAGTGATTTATGAATTTCTCTTTTTATATAAGTAATTTTCTAGTTAAAAATTATTTTATTATTCTTATTTTATGTGTATGAGTTTTATGCCTACATGTGTGTAACTGGACCCATGTCATGCAGTGCCCTCAGAGGACAAAATAGGGCCTCAGATCCCTGGAACTGGTGTTAGATGCATGTGGGTGCTGGGATTCGAACTCAGGTCTTTTGTAAGAACAGCCAGAGCTCTTAGCTGCCAACCCATTTCTCTAGCCTGATTTCTGTGGTTTAAGGCCCCTCTGTGGTGTTTGATTGTAAGCGTCCCAGTAAACTGAAGAGTCCGTGTTCAAAACATGACTGAAAGGGCTCATCTCAAGGCCCCTGTTCCATTCTGAACAAAGGGATGTGACAGAAGAAGCAAGACAGGACAATGCCCTTTGTGTTCACAGGTGGATGGCCCGTGTAGCACAGTGCAGATGCTGGTTGGGAACAGCTCACCTTACCAGCTTGCAGAGAGCACTGCTGGAGATGGGGGAATAAATAAAGTACAGGGTAAAATGATCTTCCAGCAGATATGCTTGAAGCATCTGGATGGTATTCCTAAACTAGCCATAAGTATGCTTCTGACTCAGAGTCATCCAGTGACTAACAAAGAATGTTTATCTGGGTTTTAGAAGTCTGAAGATTTCCACAATCGTTCCTGTTCCAGCATGTAGAAATAGTTGGCTCTCAACTAGCTGTCTAGTTAAAAAGGATTCGCAGGGCTACCTATTATTAGTGTGTATTATTTTTCTCAAATGCTTCAGACACTTTGGCGTTTATTTTACTGTTGCCATAGGAACCCGGGTCTGTAATCAGTGGCTCTTTTAATTCTAACAATTAGGCTATTTAATAAAGGGATATTTTTGAGGGGATGAAGAGCTTGCAGAGCCCAGCCAGAGGTCTGGAGGAAGAACCCTGTTCTCCAAACAGTTACAAAATTAGCCTAGCTTGTCCTTTGTTCCTCCAGCCTTTTGTGACAGCTGAGGAGTCATTAATCAGACTTGCCTTATCCACGCTGTGGTTTCCCATAACATTGGAGGTTTGCTTATTTCATAGTTTTTACCATAGGGTCTCCCTCTTATACCTGGACTGCTCTCTAGAAAGAGCCTTAAAAAAGATTTTTTTGTCTTTTTTGAGACAGGGTTTCCCTGTAGCCCCAGCTGTCCTGGAACTCACTACATAGATCAGGCCAGCCTTGAACTCACAGAGATCTGTCTGCCTCTCCCTCCTGAGTGCTGGGATTATAGGTGTGCTCCACCACACCCAGCTTAAAAGATTTTATTTATTTATTTATTTATTTATTTATTTATTTATTTATTGAGACAGGGTCTCCCTTTAGTCCCAGCTGGTCTGGAGCTCGCTATGTAGACCAGGCTGGCCTTGAACTCACACAGATCCACCTGCCTCTGCCTCCTGAGTGCTGGGATTAAAGGTGTGCGCCACCACACCTGACCTAAGATGGTTCTTAGCCACCATGTGGATGCTGGGAATTGTACCCGCGTCCTCTGCAAGAGCAGTCTGTGCTCTTAACTGCTAAGCTATCTCTCCAGCCCCAAAAGATTTATTAGACTTTGCTTTTTCTCTGTTTTGTGATACCACTTTCATTTCATTTCATAAAATCCTCTAGCCCCCAGTTTTATTTAGCCAATATATACTGTGAACTAGAGGCATCATGTGAGGTTTTGGCAATCACTGGTAAGGCATACAAAATCCCTGCTTTTGAGATGGATTCATAATCAGAAGAGGCAGATACGTCTGGCTGACAGTTAAAGCCAACTAGGACACTCCAGCCCTTCAGCTTGACACAAACACATCACTTTGAGCCATAACTGTTCATTTCAGATGCACAGAGCTGCAGTTAAGTCAGGAGGAAGGAGAAGGGACGAACATGTGTGGGAGTCTGGCTTTGCTCAAATAGGTCATCAAAGGGCTCAACAGCAAGATCCTGAGAGCATCTCTGAGAGTAAGCCAGCAGCAGCCTCCAGGTAGAGAAGGAAGTCAGATTCATTCTCAGTAGAAGGACAGTTAAGTGCCAGATCCCACAACAGAATGGTGTTTCAGGGAACAGAAAGTGGTTTGTTATAGTTGGAGAGAAGAGCTGGGATGGGGAGGCATAATTTAGATGAGATCAGTGATTCTCAAGCTCTGACCACAACTCCCAGTTAAACACATTTCACATTACCACACAGTGTATATGTTCAAGTGTGTATGCATGCATGCACTTGTACGTAAAGCAGAAACAAACTGTTACGAAACAATACCCCTACTAAATGTACTCAGGTATTTTTCTGCTGAATTCCATTCTACCTATTTTTCTAAATGCAAGTCATAACTCACTAAGTTGCAAACCACTAATAGGCACTTCTGCAAGTTGGAAAATTCTGGGTTGTATTATGCTTGAAGACTCTGATATTTGGGCTGGCAAGATAGCTCAGTGGGTAAGGGTGATTGATGCCAAGCTTAACTATTTGGGTTTGATACCCAGTGCCTGCATGATGGAAAGAAAGATCTGACTCCTGAAGAGAGAGAGAGAGAGAGAGAGACAGACAGACAGACAGACAGAGACACAGAGAGAGAAATAAAATAAATAAATAATAAAGCTGGGATTTTGAGGTCTCCTGAGCCCAGCGGCAGGAAGAGGGGGAGACAGGTAGGGAAAACAAAAACAAAAAAAAAAAGCTTTTTTTTTTTTTTAATTATTTATTTATTTTATTTATTATTTACACAAAATCTGAACCCGTGTTCCCCGCTCATTCCCACCCACCGTCCAGAGACGATCGTGCATTCAGCCAAACATGTGTCCGATCTCCTTGGTCTCCTCTAATATTTTCCATGGGGACGTATTGACCTGTTTGAGAAAGTTCGACTGTTTCAGCAGTTCTTGATGCCAGTATTTTCTCGTTTGTTTGTTGTTGTTTACCAAATGCCATGATGTCCAACTGCTCTATTGTAACAGAAGTCAAGGGGGCCTCACAAAAAGACTCTTAAACATACTGGGTTTCAATTGGCCAACTAGACGTCATCCACAGAATTTGAGCGGAACCATTCCTATGTTTGTTTTATCCTGGAATCCGTGTTACTTCCTCACCATCATACTTCCTCTCTGCTCCTACCCAAATTCACTCGCAAAGCTCGTGTGATGCTTCCCCGTCATTTCCCCCTTTAATGCTGCACTAAGAGCCTCATTGTGTAGACTAGTACCCACTTTTCTGTATCCACTACGCCTCCTCCAGTTTGAAGGGCATTTAGGTTCGGTTCCACTCCTGCTATTGTTAGAACGCGAGACAGCTGCACATAACATCGGCCCCGTGGCCATGTTTGTGGTGGCGTACAGTCTTGAGCGGTAAGAATGAGCCGGCAGGAGTTGTATGCTGGTCAGCCGGGTAAGTTCTTCCCAAAGTTCTCCAAAGGGTTATTCCTCCCACACTGGCTTTCCGATAGTGGCTGACGAGTTTACATTCCCACCCGCATGTGAGTGTTTACCCCGCTTTCCCCACAAACTCCTCCCACACTTGGATCATTTTTGTTTTTCTTACGAATCCTAGCCAGTACTTACTGGAGTAAGGATGATATCTTCAAACGTTGGTTTTTGATCTTCACATTTCCTTCAAATATTAGCTGAGGGTTGTGCGCATTTTCTTGAGGTGTTTTACTAGCAATCTCTAAATCTCGCCTCGCTTGTAGATGTGCTCTGGTTTCCAGTGTTCCTTTCGTCCAATCAAATAGACAGGAAAAAATTTGTCTTTATATTTTTTTTCTTGTTTTTTGGAAGCTCAAGATGTATAATCTTCTGGAATTCAATGCTTTGTCAGATG
>VZQC01004623.1:171751-197397 GCA_009823505.1 Rhizomys pruinosus | reverse complement strand
ATATACATCCACTGCTGGTTGAATTTAGGGTCTTGCTCTTACTGTATCTGCAGTTTTATGACTTGTTATGTGAATTTTCTCCTTCTAGTTGCCCGTGCGGCGTTGTTTGTGCTCCTTTCTTCTGTTCTTTTGAATTGCTTTCCAGTATTTTCTGGACAGGGCGTTGGTTTTTGCCTGCGACATGTATTCTCCGTTCAAGTTGTTATGTCCACAGCTGAGGCCAAGATTTTCTTCTTTTTCTCCCTACATGTCCACTCATGATTGACTGATCTTTTGCTGCGGGAACAATATAGTAACTGCGCGGATGCCTATTTATCCATCTTCCTGATGCCTCTCCAACACTAGGGAAGCATGCTTTGCTTTCAGTCTTTGCCTTCATCATTGCTGTGAAGGAAGTCAAGTCTTAACTAGGTTACTTCTCGAATTAAGGTTCCCCTCTATAGGCACGGTCTGCACTTGTTGTTTTCTCTTGGTGCGCCATATGGATTGAGAATGGTCATGTCGCTACGAAGTTCGTACTATGGGTGGGCGATCCAGCATTTAACTATGATGCTGGGGTGCTAGAGAAAGAATTTCTCTTTGCTGATCTGTCTGCTTTGCACAATAACTATCGTCACGCTTGCTTGTATTAGCGGTAATTGGTAGTATCGCCCTGTCTTTTAGTTTGGGGAATGATCATACATATCACTTCTGAATTATCGCAAGCATACTTGAAAAATCAAATTACCTATTACATACTTTTAGAGTGAAGTTCTTCTCACATTCCTCCTATTCCTATGATGCACTGGAAGTTCTGATTTTGGTCATACTGTCCCAACAGCTCCTTACCTTGTTGACCATTTTTTTAATGTTGTCATATAATTTTTTAAATTATTCATAATCTATGCCTCTCGAATAGGGCTGGTTCTTGTGCTTACTGCTGGCTTATCCTCCAGGGTGTGAATTCTTTGTGTTTCTGCGTTCCTCCATTCTGCTTTCCCAGGCTTTTTTTATGTCCTGCGGTTGACATCATGGTGCCTAATCCATGGAGTGTTCTCGATTGCCTTTTATCAAGTTCTTTTTCTTGATTTTTTTATGTTTCTATTTCTTTATGAAGCTTCTCGATCTCTTTTTGTAGCTCTTTGGTGCGCTGGTGAGCGTATCTTTGTTCAGTTCTAAGCTGATGGGATCTTTTTTCAGTGTTTCTACTTTCTTGCCGGGAGCTTGTCATTCTCTCTCTCCCAAGGGTCCTCATTTCTCTTTTTCTCGTAGTCTTTTTAATTGGTTCCTTATGATCTCCTGTAGTTCTTAAGTATCGTTTCCCAATTTACTAAGGTTGGTTTTCTCAGTCTGTGTCCTAAGTGTGGCATCCAGCCGGGCCCAAGGAGCATACCCACAGTTGCAGAGTGTCAATCCAACAGAGGTTGGGGTAAAGCTTTGGCGATAGACAGGGCATTATCCTGCATTCCTTCCGAGGTTTTAAATTAAAAGCAATCTCATTCTTCGATAGAATCACTCAAGGACATATGAACTTTTATCTAATGGAAAACGCATAGATATAAATACCCCCAATTGAGTAACCTAAAAACTCAGCCTAGCTTGCCATTCCTGTGCAAGTTTTGAGTGCGTTGCTTGGTGCTTTTGGCCCTTTCCCTTCATGATCCTTCGTTCGTTTATATCTTCAGTTGGCTTGGGGTGGGGGAAGTGGGGCTGTGGGGGGACCTGCCGCTGCGCGCTCAGGGAAGATCTCATGGGGCAAATCTCCAAAGAGTCACACCTCTGCACTACCATGACGCGTGCTTATGTTAAATTAACCGGCCTAGGGAGGGTGATAACTCAACTCACCAGCACGACCAGTAACGGTCGGCAAAGGCCGATCGAACCAAAGACAGCAGGATCAAATGATCAGCAATCAGCTCGCCAAGCACCCAGTTCCTACCTACCTGTCTCCCCTTCTTCCTGCTGCTGGGCTCACGAGATCTCAAATCTCAAGAGGTCACACAAGCGTGCCTTTAAAACAGGCTGGGAGGATAACTCCGCGGCCTTCCCTACGGAGGCCACATTAGATTCCTACACCTCAGGAGACTCCGACGAAGGACCACACCTTTTTACTCCGCAACCGTGGTGGGAGATGTGGATACTCCAACCTCAGCAGCCACAAAGGAGCCATCAAACCCAAGACAGCCAGGAAGGTCCAACAACGACATCGGAGGCTCATTTCTTTCCACAGGCTCGCCAGAGGCCACCCAGTCTCCTACCTGTCTCCCCCTCATTTCCTGGGTCCGCTGGGCTCAGGAGATCTCAAACTCTCAAGAGTCACCACACAAGCGTGCCTTTCAATACCGTCTGGGAGATCAACTCCGCCCCCACAGCCACTAGGTTTAATCAAGCCAAAGACCACACCTTTACTCCCAGCTGGGGATAACTCCAACCACACACCACAAAGGCCAATCAAAAAAAACAGCAGGACCAAACGATCACAGTCAGCTCGCCCCAAGGCACCCAGTCCATGCATATCTTTAATCTCAGCACCCAGGAGGCAGAGGCAGTCTGATCTCTGTGAGATCAAGGCCAGCCTGGTCTGCATAGCAAGTTTCAGGCCAGCCAGGGCTACATAGTGATGCCCTATCCCAGATAAACAAAAAACAAATAAGTAAATATTAAAAAAATATTCTAGGGGCTGGAGAGATGGCCTAGCAGTTAAGAGCTCTGACTGCTCTTGCAGAGGACCCGCGTTCAATCCCCAGCATCCACATGGCAGGTGAGAACCATCTTTAACTCCAGTTCCAGGGGAATCTGGCACCCTCTTCTGACCTCCTCGGCATTGCACGACACAGGTGCACAAACCTACATGCAGACAGTACATTCATACACATACAAAAAGAAATAAAATTAAAAAAGAAAACAAAATTCTAGCCAGGCATGGTGGCGCATGCCTTTAATCCCAACACTCAGGAGGCAGAGGCAGGTGGATCTCTGACTTGAAGGCCAGGCTGTCTACATGGTGAATTCCAGGCCAGCTAGGGCTACAGGGAGATCCTGTCTCAAAAAGACCCCCCCCCAAATATATATATTCTGATATTCTATAATGTAGTCAGCCTTTCCTCAATTTATAAGAGCAGGGTGAATTTTTAACTGAGAACATATCAATAAGAGTCAATAAGCTTCTATAGACACCCATTACTCAAGCTGGGCATAGTGGTATGTGCCTATAATCCTAGTACCCAGGAGCCTGAGGGAGAAGAGTTTTGAGTTTGAGGTCAGCATGAGCTAGACAGTGAGTTTTATGTCAGTCTAGGTTATATAGTGAGACCTTATCTCAAAACAAAACAAAAGAAAAGAAAAAATTATTCTGAGACAGAGTCTCACTATGTAGCCCCATAGTGAAGTAGACCAGGCTGGGTCAGCTCTCATGAAGGTCTGCCTGCCCCTGCCTCCCAGATGCTGAGATTAAAGGCACGAACCACCACCGGCCTGGGAAAATGTTCTGGGTTAATATGACTCAGTTTTCCAGAGCTTGACCATCTTACCTTGGGAGAGCTAGTCTAGTCAAGCTTGTGATTGGCAAAATGGAATACCAGGCCCTGACCTTCCAGGGCCTTGTCTTGGTGATGTTACATTTCAAGGCCGCCCTACTCAGAAACCAGACATGAACCTATCCTATCTTCCTGCAACAGAAAAGTTCTCAGGTGACTCAAGACACAGCCTAGCTTTGCTGCTGAGGTCGAATCACCCACCCTGGCCTATCTGCTCAACTACTTTTGGCCTGATTCCCCTAAGGCTGTCCAAAGACTGGAGTCGGATCCTGGCACGAACTTCGGTTTCAATGTGGCTGTGCAGAACTGTGTTCTAAGTCTCCAAAGTGGACTGAAGAGGAAGAGTTGTGAGAAACTAGCCTATAATCAATATGTTGACAGAGATTTCACTCACTGGCATTTACTCAACCAATATTTCTAGGACATTTGGAGATGGCAATTTTCTTTGTGGGGGTCTTGAACAAAGCATTTTTTATAATTTTTAAAAAATTTATTTTTTTATGTGTATGAGTGTACTATCTGTGTGTAGGTTGGTGTACCTGTGTCGTGCAATGCCTCAGAGGTCAGAAGAGGGTGTTGGATTCTCCTGGAACTGGAGTTAAAGACTGTTCTTAGCCACCATGTGGGTACTGGGAATCGAACCCGGGTCCTCTGCAAGAGGAGTTGGCACTCTTAACTGCTGAGCCATCTCTCCAGCCCAAGCATTTTTTAAAGGGTTCCCATATAGCCCAGTTATTCTCAAGTTTGCTATGAACTAACCTGTACCCCCAGGTCATTTGGAGGAAGTACTGCCCATATTTAGTGTGGACTCGAGCAGGTGCAACCCTGGAGGACTTCCATGCTCATTGTGTCCTCCAGGGTTGTGTGTGCTCCCTGCTCAGTTTCACCTGCACATATATAGTTGGAAAAAAAGTTTGATGATGATGAAAAAAAAAGATGTAGTGACTTTTACAGCTCTTAAATGATACTCAGGGAATTATTGTGTCTGATTTTATGAGTGGTCTTGTTTTATTTTTTTGAGATAGAGTCTCATGTTTCCCAGGTTGGACTTGAACTCACTATGCAGCCATGGGGATGACCTTGAATGCCTGATCTTCCCGCCTTCACTTCCCAAGTGCTGAAATTACAGGCATGAGCCTTCAGACCCAATTTATGCAGTGTTAGGAATCCAGCCCGGAGCTGTGCACGGTAGACAAGGTCTCTCAATTAAGCTCCATCCTCAGCCCATGACTGGTTTTATATTTCTAGAATATTTACTTCCTAATCTATTAAATGTTTTTCACTTGTTCTGCATTCCTATATAACAATTCTAGTTAAAAAAAAAAAAACCTTTGGCCAGGCATGGTGGTGCACGCCTTTAATCTCGTCGGCACTCAGGCAAGCAGATCTCTGGTCTACATACTGAGTTCCAGGACAGATAGGGCTACAGGGAGACCCTGTCTCAAAAAGACTAAACAAAACAAACAAACAAACAAACAAACAAACACAAGCCCTTCGTTCTTCTCATCTAAAACTTTGTTTCACTATGAAGGACATGTGTGCATTCTTCTTTTCACATCAAGGAGAATTACAGTATTATTTATAAAGCATGTGCTGTGACACCTCAAGAGCAGAAACTAAGTTTCCTCTTTCTGTCTTCTGCATGACTGGCACAGAGGACACTCATATAACTCGTGTATACCAGGAAACTTACTGAGCTTCTATTTGCTGACTAAGACCTATGTGCAGCTTATCAATAGGGGAGAAAGGCCAAGAACACAATGGACTAAAAAAAGAAGCAGGGGCTGAAAATGTAGCTCAGTGGTGTGTGTGTGTGTGTGTGTGTGAGAGAGAGAGAGAGAGAGAGAGAGAGAGAGAGAGAGAGAGAGAGAGAGAGAGAAAATATGAAACACAGTGTATGAAGTACCAGAAAGAGTCACAGGGTTCTGAGAATGTTCTTAATTGGTTTGAGGGCTGCATTACTTTTTCTATTGCTGTGCTAAACAAACCTGACAAAATGGACTTAAGGAAGAGTTCATTTTGGCTCCTAGTCCATGGGGTAGTTTCAGCAGTGGGAGCTTGGCCAGTGGGACACATTATATCCACAATCAAGAAGCAGAAAACAGTGAGTGCTTGTGCTCAGCTCAGTGTCTTTCCACACAGTCTAGGGTCCCATCCCAGGAATCGTCCCCCCTCAATTAACCTAATCAAGACCATTCCTCAAAGGCATGCCCAGAGGCCAGTCCCAGGTGACTCTAGATCTTCTGAGTCAACTGAGATTAACCACAAGGCCTCAATAAAACTTCCGCCCAGAGAGATGGGGGGGGTCACTGGGGGGAGAGTTGACATTTAAAAGTAGTGGCTGCTCTTACAGAGGACCTAGGTTCAGTTCCCAGCACCCACGTGGTGGCTAACAATCCCTGTAATTCCAGTTCCAGGGACTCTGATGCCCTCTTCTGACCTCCATGAGCACTGTACATACATGGTGCTGTTACATATATGGGGGCAATACATGTAAAGTAAAAGAAGATACATTTTTAAAATTAAAAAATATTTTTCAGTAAATCAATTTTACATTGGATCTAGAATGACTGTTGGGATTTCAGCAGTTATTTAACACTGTTGAGCACTCATTGGGCTGGGTGCTGGGACTTAGTCTCAGCATCTAGTAGAGGACTTAGAGACCAGCGGAAGATATGCCGGGTGTATTAATCCAAGCCCTTCAGGACTAAGTAGGCAAAATCAGTTCATGCTGGTTTAAACAAAAGAAGCATACTCTGGCAGAGAACACAAGGGAGTGAGGCCTGCTTCTGCCCCCCATGGTGTGTGTGTGTGTGTGTGTATGTGTGTGCGTGTGTGTGTATGCATGTGTGTGTGTGTGTGTGTGTATGCGTGTGTGTGTGTGTGTGTGTGTGTGTTTGTTGGGGGTGCCCTTCTCCCTGGGGACGCCCAGAGCAGCCTTGACACCTCCCAACCCCTTGGCTTCCTGGTCTCCGGGGCTGGGTTTACAGGACATGACAACCCTGCATGGTGGTGGGCTGCATGGCCACCTCCCGAAGGCCAGGCTGGGCACTTGGGACCTCTGCAGCTCCTCAGGACCTGGTCAGAACAAAGGTCTTGATGGTCCTGGAAGGAGAGCAGCCCCGGGATGGAGGCACAGGGATGGGAAGTAAGTACCCTTGCCGGGCTCCCATTGCCCATGAAGGCTAAAGGCCTGTGGATAGAATTATGAGAAAAGCACTCTTTTCCCTAATCTTGTAAAAGAAAACTTCGGTGAAATCTGGACATCTAGATGTAGACATTGTAGTCGAATGGTGAAGCAGAGGTAGGAAAGGGCTGAGTGTGCAGTTCAGTGAACACTGCTACATACATAGTGGTCCTTACTTGAAACATCTAGATGTTTAGAAGGGCCTAACATATGTTAAATGTAGGAGTAGTAAAATATCAATTTTTAAATATCTTTTTGTCAAAATTCATATGTAATAATATTGTCTTTGGGGAATGGGATTATGAAACCACCTCATTGCTCAGTTTGAAGGAGGTGGAGGGATGCAGTTTCATTTTTTGGGAGGGGTATTTTTTTGAGACTGGGTCTCCCTTTAGTTCTAGCTGGCCTGGAGCTCACTCTGTAGACCAGGCTGGCCTTGAACTCACAGAGATCCGCCTGCCTCTGCCTCCTGAGTGCTGGGATTAAAGGTGTGCGCCACCACACCTAGCAGGGATGCAGTTTCAAAACACAACACACTTGTTTGTTCATGCTTGGGCCTTTTCAGATCCCATTTTCTGTATGTTTTGTGGGTTTTTTTGTTTTGCTGTGTATAGACTTTGTATAATTGACAAATATGACCAGAATTTTCAACCTCTAGCCTTTAGATACGTTAAAGAAGTTGCCAGCCTACGGCAAAGTAGTAAAATTAGTACATTTCCTATACTATTGAAATTCATAGGAAAGCTTTTTGGCTATGAATCTGTCCAGCTTTTTCTCCACATTACATATGCCTATATTTGGCCCACTGCTTTGAAAGCAGAGAGAAGGGACAAGAGCCAAATGATTGTACATAGAAGATACCATTGTTATAACCATTGTTGTGTGTACAATTTTATTTACCAGTGCTGTGAGTATAGCAAATACATTCTTACTTGAAATAGCTAGGCTTTCTAGATATTTTATAAGAATATAGGAATAGTTTAATATTTTATAAACAGTTTGTAAAAACTGGGGAAATACTGTTTGGAAATAGCATTGTTAACCCCCCTCTGAGAATAGTGTCAGTGTACTGGTTGTACTTGTTCAGGCTTGAGGGAGGTAAAAGGGAAGAAACTGCAAAAGATTTCAGCAGTGTATACTAGAAATGTTTAGTTCACTCATCACTCTGTGTTGTGTGCATTCATTTAACTTTGCTACACTGTATATATTGTACATACTTGACAAACTCATTTTAATTTTATGATATCTAGAGCTTCCCAGTGTGTGACAGAAGTAGTTAGTGAACAAGCACGGTGCATAGATAGCTTTCGTGTTAAAATTTTTAGGAAAACAGTTATGGAGTGAAATTATTAATATCCCCTCAAAACATGACAGTTCATAATCCTGAGCCCTGGGTTGCTCAGGATGGGAAAGGTTCTAAGGCAGAATGTCCCTATTTAGAAGACACGTTCTGATTATAGTCTTTTTAGGTACATGCAGCTTATTTAGTACTGTACAATATTGGGGAAACTCAAGTTCTTCTTGCAAACATCTACTCTTAGACATTTAGAAGTGCATTATAGGCCGGGTATGATGTCATACCCCTTTAATCCCAAGGACTTGGAAGATAGAGGCTGGTGGATCTCTGTGTTAAGGGGCCAGCCTGGAGAGATGGCCTAGCGGTTAAGAGCGCCGACTGCTTTTATAGAGGACCTGGGTTCAATCCCCAGCACCCACATGGCCACCGAGAACCATCTGAAACTCCAATTCCAGGAGAACTCCAGTTCCAGGGGAATCCGACACCCTCTTCTGACCTCTGTGGCATTGCACGACACGGGTGCACAAGCTTGCATGCAGACAGTACATTCATACACATACATAAATAAATAAAATTAAAAAAAAAAAGAGGCCAGCCTGGTCTACATAGTGGAAAAAAAAAAGCACAGTGCATAATGGACTGGCAAGATGACTTGCTGCCAGGATGACCCCAAGTTCAGACCTCCATGGTAGAAGAGAACTGACTCTCACAAGTAAGTTGTCCTCTGACCTCCATCTAAGCACAGCGGGATGCTGCATCCGTATTATTCACCAATAAATAAAGTGCATATCATGGTGAAAATTAGAGGGCTAATAATACCTTTTAAGGATCGTTTTTGTTATTTCATGGGAGTGGTTGCATTCAAGGAGTGGGATTGTTATACTTGATGTATTGGTGAAGATGCTAACTGTGCCGAGTGGTGGCCGTGGGACAAGAAAAAGAATTGTGCAGCAGAGGTTCTGTGCTTGCTGGTTGGTTTGGGTTGTCTAGCCATTGTTCCTGATGTGGATTTCAGTCAATACTGCTGAGTATTAAAGAATAAGTCCTTTCCTGTTAGTAGAGCTGGGAAAAAAAAGAGAAAAGAGTAAGAATAAGTCCTAACGAGCTAATGTGTTAGAAGTAGCAAAAATTCTTGAGTTAAGCAAGACTCCTCCATCAGCATCAGCTACACCTCACCTGCCTGGAAATACTGTGCAGCAGTGGCAGCCATATGCCTGTATATCCCAAGTCTAATTGGCTAGTAGCTCTCTCCTTGGAGGAATAATTCACGGCTGATGCCACAATTTACATCCTCTAGTGGTTAGGAGATGTTATAAGCCACAGTAAGACCTTGTCATCTTTTACAGAAAAGCTGTAGTTCATGCATTAGCATATCATCCAAACATCTGTGTTTATATCAACATAACCTACCACAATAATTAGTACTGTTTATATGCATGTATATCTAATTGCTTGTGCCTCATTAGTAGGATTGAAAGGTTATTCCTAGACAAACTGCCAACCCATGAAAGGAAACAGCCTGAACTGATCAGAGTCCAAAAAGACATCTCCAGAGAAAGTAGACTGTTTTGCTTCTCACCCCCTTTTCCAAGCCTAGGGAACAATCTGTGGAAGAGGGGGCGTGGTAGAATATAGGGCTGTGATTGAGGTAAATGGTGAAACTACAGCAATATAGACTGGACTCTTATTTGATCAACTTGATTGTACATACAAGCCCCTCTAGATGGATTGTTCTAGTCTGTCTTCCATTGCTGTGACAAAACACTCTGACACCAACTTGGGGAGGAAAGGGTTTATTCAGCTTACATCTCCTGGGTCACAGTTCATCACTCAGGGAGCACAAGGTAGGAACTCAGGGTAGGAACCTGGAGGCAGGAGCTGAAGAACAGGCCATGGAGGAATGCTGTTCACTGGCTTGCTCCCCTGGCTCATGCCCAGCCTGCCTTCTTATATGGTACACAACAACTTGCCCAGGGTGGCACTACTCATTGTGGGCTGGGCCCTCCCACATTGCCTGAAAATCAAGACAATACTGCACAGACGTGGCCACAGGCCAATCCAATGGAGCCAATTCCCCAATTGAGTCTCCCTCAACCCAGGTGTGTCAAATTGACACTAAAGCTATCCAGCACAATTGACCCCTTGTCAACTTGACACACAAAACACATCACTATTAAACCACCACCTTTCCAGTTCTTATCCCCAAAGTATGATGTTAACATTAATCACAACCTAAGACAGTACAACCTTAAAAGCCCCACAGTCCTTAAAATGTCCAAACACTTAAAAGTTCACAGTCTGTTAAAAGTCTCTTAACTGTGGGCTGCTGTAAAATCCAAAACAAGTACTGTCTTATTTCAAAGGGAAGAATCAGGCACTCTCAAACAAAACCTAAGTCCAGCAAGTAGCTCAAGGCTGGACACCTGGGATTCACTCACGATCTTCTGGGCTCCAAAGGGTCTCGGCAGCTCCCCCTCTCCGACTCTGCCGTCCGTGGCACACTCATCTCGCAGGCCCAGGCCGACTCCATTCTACACCTACCGCTGCTCTTGGTGGTCGTCCCAGGGTACCGGCATCTCCAAAAAGCTGGGGTCGCTACTGAAACTGAGGCAGCACCTTCACCAATGGTCTCTTCTGACCTCTCCTGGTGCAAAGCCTCAGCTTCTCTCCATGACCCCTGCAATCCTGGGGTCTTCACTGCAACCGAGGTGCACTTCCACCAATGGTCTTTCCTGACCTCTCACAGTGCCAAGCCTCGGCTGCTCTCTGTGACCCCCTCAAATTTCAACACCAGAACCATATAGGAGACTCTTACACACTACCAAGTCCTGCTTCTGGCTTGAGATGGAGGCTCAGGCCCCTTCTGGAACACAGCTTCTGTGTGCTGACCCTGAAGAAATTCTTCCCAGAAGATTTCACCACAGTGATGCTGGTCTCTTGTTACTTACAGCTGATTTTTCAGCCCCAGCTAACCAGCATCAATTGTCCCAGTACAACAAAGATTTCACTTCAGGTTCTGGTCTCTTGTTACTTACAGCTGATTCTTCAGCCCCAGCTGACCAGAACCCACAGATTACACAGTCCTGATGATCTCTGCTCCCCTTTGAAACTAGAAACTTCACAAGCCAGGCCTCCATCTTCTACAACTCCTTCAGCAAAACTGCTCCAAGCTCCACAGCAACGATCTTTAGGCATTCAATGATCTTCCCAGCCCAAAGTTCCAAATGCCTCCACAATCCTTCCCCAAAACACCAAGGTCAGGTCTGTCACAGCAATACCCCACTCTCGGTACCAATTTCTGTTCTAGTTTGTCTTCCATTGCTGTGACAAAACACTCTGACCAACACCAACTTGGGGAGGAAAGGATTTATTTAGCTCACATCTCCTGGGTCACAGTTCATCACTCAGGGAGCCCAAGGCAGGAACTCAGGGTAGGAACCTGGAGGCAGGAGCTGAAGCACAGGCCATGGAGGAATGCGGTTCACTGGCTCGCTCCCCTGGCTCATGCCCAGCCTGCCTTCTTATATGGTACACAACAAACTGCCCAGGGTGGCACTACTCATTGTGGGCTGGGCCCTCCCACATTGCCTGAAAATCAAGACAATACTGCACAGACGTGGCCACAGACCAATCCAATGGAGCCAATTCCCCAATTGAGTCTCCCTCAACCCAGGTGTGTCAAGTTGTCACTAAAGCTATCCAGCACATGGATGGTGGGAGCCTTGGGCTGTGTGGGTTTGGGCATAGCTGCTTGCAAATTGGTCTTACATGAAGGATGCTTATATTCATTACTTATTACTTGTTTTAAAAAAAATCAAATAAAAATTTAAAAAAAGAAGTAGCAAAATAATCTCTACAAATACCTCTAGTGTTTCGGAAGGACTATCTTCTGGGAAGAACTTTGGTCATTCTCTCGCTAGCACCATCCTGAACTGAAGACTGGAAGAGGATGGAAAAGGAAGGGGTTTTTTTGCTACTATCTCCACATCTACATGAAAGTGTTTTTCAATTATAACTGGGGGTCTATATGTGTGGATTTTGGTAAAGTACTTGTGTTTATTATGTACGAAGTTCATTCTGCAGCATTCTAAGCTTTACAAATGATCTAAAGTGAGTGTATGCTAAAATGTAGAACTAGTGAATTAGCCAAGTTGTGACTATGTCAGCATCAACAGAAAAGATTACTCTCAAACATAGGATTGTTATGCCACCCTGGATGGTGTGAGTCAAGACATGTTCTAGGCTGGCAGTGGAGGGCCAGAGGGAAGTGATATGCACTGGTGTGTCCAGGTTGGTGTTCATGTGAACCACTGATGAGTGTGTATCTTCTGTTTACACCATAGGAACCCATTAATTCATCTTGTTGCAATTATTTTACTATATAGATCTAATAGTAAATTTAACATTAAGCTTACTGTAGTCTCTTGCTTTATGTTTCCTTTTAAGATGAGCATTAAGGGAATATGGATTTTAACTGTAACTCTGCCAGTACTTCTAGCAGGCCTACTGCAATTTTTGTCTTCTGTAAAACTTTTGTTTTCTGAGGAAGACAGGATCACAGTTTTGTCTGACAGGGTGAGATGGCCTAGGGTATTCTTGGTTATCAAAATACTCATGTAGCATGGGGTTTTTGAGTTGGTGAATATATTCACAGTATGTGGGAAAGCATGATATATATCATACAGTCTCCATTACCTAAATATGTTGTACATATGCAGGATCTAGAAGGACACATCCAACTGAGCTGCATGTGACTGGATGATTTTGTTCTTGGCTTCTTGCATTTTATTTTTTGGAATGTGCATATTAAAAGAAAGATTCTTATGGGGCTGGAGGGATGGCCTAGCGGTTAAGAGTGCCAACTGCTCTTGCAGAGGACCTGGGTTTGATCCCCAGCACCCACATGGCGACTGAGAACCGTCTGTAACTCCAATTCCAGGAGAACTCCAGTTCCAGGGGAATCTGAGACCCTCTTCTGACCTCCACGGCATTGCATGACATGGGTGCACAGACCTACATGCAGACAGTCCATTCATACACATAAAAAAATAAATAAAATCTAAAAAAGGATAAATTTAAAAATTAAAGAAAAAAAAAAAGAGGCGTGTGATTGGCTTGTGCCCCTGAGGACTCCAGGCAGGGAGGCGGGCAGCGGCAGGTATTGGGATCTGGGTTGTGGCCTCTGGCTTCGTCCCCTCTTCTTCCCTGTGCTTCTTTCATGTGGTAGTGCTTAGAAGTCATGATGTTGAATTAGCCTCAGACAACTTTTGGCTTTTGTCAGTCAGCAGACCTGAAGAAAGAGATCTTTTCACTTCGCCTGTGTGTGACCCTGACAAGAGATGCCAGTGGCTCGCTGTGTGCATAGGCCAGAGGAGTGGCAGTTGAAGACAACCTCACAATCCGTCTTTTTAGACAGGGTCTCTCAATGGCCTGAAACTTGCTGAGTAGCCTAGGCTGGGCGGCCAGCGAGCCCCAGGGATCCGACTGGCTCTCTCCCTAGCAGTAGGATTCTAAGCCGTTGTCACCACACCTGGCTTATTTTCTGTGGGTTCTGGGGATTGGACTTCGGTACCAACTCAACTAGTGTCCCTGCTGCCTTCTGACTGTAATAGTTTAACGATGCTGGGGGAAGTCTTGCTCCGTGGCTACGTGGTTCATAAGTGCAAGATGGCCCACCTGCAGCCCTCCACAGCCCGTCTTTGTTCTTTGGTTCATTTTCCCACGTGATAGCTTGAAATCTTTCCTGTTCTCTTAAGCCCTCTCTCTTCCCACTGCCCTTCAACTCCAGAGGGCGGATCCCCTCCCACTTCACACTTAGAACTGACTCTCCCCCCTTCCCAGCGCCCGCGGAACTCCTAACTCTGGCGTTAGAGGCCAGTTATTCCTGCTGCCCCAGGCTACCCATGCCCTCTGTTGCTCTCCTTGGGCACCTTACCATTAGGCCATCCTTCCACTCTTCTCTAACCATACCTTCTGAATTCCCTCTTCCCAGTCACCATGAGACATCGTCAACTGCTTCTATAACAGGCCCTTAGAAACTGCTCTTGTTAAAAAGCACTGGCTTTGGGCTGGAGAGATGGCCTAGCAGTTAAGAGCACCGACTGCTCTTGCAGAGGACTAGGGTTCGATCCCCAGCACCCACACGGCGGCCGAGAACCGTCTGAAACTCCAGTTCCAGGAGAACTCCAGTTCCAGGGGAATCCGACACCCTCTTCTGACCTCCATGGCATTGCACGACATGGGTGCACGTACCTACATGCAGACAGTACATTCATACACATAAAAAAATAAATAAAATTTAAAAAAGCATTGGCTTTTCACTTGGCCCACAAGGTCACTAAAGCAGGGTGAAGGTCTGGCCCCTGTCCCTTTGTTTGCCTGCCTTCTTTACTGTGCCTCAGATTCTTGCTGATCACTCATGGAGTGTCTGTCTACCTAACCTACCTCAACCCCTTCAAGGCACAGAGAGATAAGGGGTCATTCTAAAGCTGCAATCACTCTGGGTTCCTGGGACAGCAGAACCTAGGGTAGACCATCTCCAGATAAGTATAATTATCTGTTACCGGCAATGCTACGCCCTGAAGCAAGAATAATAGTAGTAATCATCTTCCGAGAACCACATTGATCTCTGTAGCTATGACTGAGATTAGGATTTGTTAGGACCTCTTTGCAGAACCCAAACTAGGACAAGGATGGAGGAGACCATACTTTTTTAAAAAATTTTATTTAATTTTGTATGTGTATGAATGTACTTTCTGCATGCAGGTCTGTGCACCTGTGTCCGATGCCACAGAGGTCAGAAGAGGGTCTCGGATTCCCCTGGAACTGGAGTTCTCCTGGAATTGGAGTTACAGACGGTTCTTAGTCGCCATGTGGGCACTGGGGATCGAACCCGGGTCCTCTGCAAGAGCAGTCAGTGCTCTTAACTGCGAGGCTATCTCTCCAGCCCGTGGAGACCATACTTTTACCAGGACTGCTGAATTATGCACATCTCTTACCCCCACCCCACTGCTATTTAAACTTAACGTTCAGGTCCGTACCCCAAAGAGGAACTTGGGGGTTATTGAGCCCCTTTGCCTTTTGCTCTTTCCTGTTTGTTTATTAACTCTGGTTTTCGCCATTACTTGCCACTTGAATTGTGTTGGGACAGGTGACCGAGCCTGGCTAGGCCTTCCAGAGCCAGGGCTCTTGTTCTAAAACTGCAGTTATGGGCTCGAGATGTGCCTCAAAGATAGAGTGCTTATTACCATATGGAAGGAAGGCTCTGGGTTCAATTCCCAGCACTGCAGAAAACTAAGGCAAGCAATAGGAGCTGGAGAGATGCTCGGCAGTTAAGAGCACATCCTGCCCTCGGAGAGAACCAGAGTGCTGTTCCCAGCTCCCACATCAGGCGGCTTACAACTAACTGCCTACACCTCTAGCCTCTGAGGGCAACTGCAACACACACACACACACACACACACACACACACTCAAAAGTAAAAATAAAACGACTTCCAGTTTCAGCTCTTTTAAAACAAAAATCTCAACTGCTCCCTCCTCTAGCCGCTCACTCAATCCCGTCTCCTTCCTCTTCACAAGCAAACTCAGCCATATGTACTCTTCTGCTTACTCTTCAACTAGTGCTGAACTTTCACTGCTGCCCACCCGCCTGTCTGGCTGTATTTGTCGTTAGCTTCGGTAACATTCTGCGTTGCTTTCTCCATCTGCAAACCTTTCCCTTTGCTCTCACAATGCCATGCACTCCATTAATTTTCTTCTCCTCCCTCTTTTTTTGAAAAAAAGATTTTTATTTTTAGTGTGTGTGTGTGTGTGTGTGTGTGTGTGTGTGTGTGCAGGTACCTTCAGAGGCCAGAAGAGGGTGTCAGATTCTGTGGAGTTGGAGTCACAGGCCAACCTGTGGTTGTTGCAAACTGAACTTGGGTCTTCTGGAAGAGCAGTAGACCTAGATCTACCCCACCCCCATCCCCGCCCCGCGCCTTTTTAAAAAAATAGTCTGGGGCTGGAGAGATAGCCAAGTGGTTAAGAGCACCGACTGCTCCTGCAGAGGACCCAGGTTCGATCCCCAGCACGCACATGGTGGCTGAGAGCCGTCTGTGACTCCAATTCCAGGAGAACTCCAGTTCCAGGGGAATCCGAGACCCTCTTCTGACCTCTGCAGCATTGCACGATATGGGTGCACAAACCTACATGCAGACAGTACACTCATACACATACAAAAAAATAAATAAAATTAAAAAAAATAAAAAATAGTCTGCTGTATTCCAGGCTGGCCTTGAACTCACTGCATAGCCAGGGATGACCAAGAATCCTGCCTCTTCCTCTGATTGCTGGGGTCGCAGGTGTGTGCCACTCACCCAGTTTTCTTAATTTCTTTAAAACTCCTTGTGTACACACTTTTTTTTTTTTTTTTCATTTTGAGACCGGGTCTCCCTGTAGCCCGAGCCTGTCCTGGAACTCACTGGCTCCAGGGGACCCAGTTCCTTCCTCTGACCTTTAAAGACACCAGCATACATGCGGCAGACAGAAATAGAAATAAATTTAAAATTTTAAAAATGATTTGTTGTTTTATCTTTTTGAGACAGGGTCTCCTGTAGTCCCAGCTGTCCTGGAGCTCGCTCTGTAGACCAGGCTGGCCTTGAATTTACAGAGATCCGCCTGCCTCTGCCTCTCAAGTGCTGGAATTAAAAGCGTGTGCCATCATACCTGACATTGTTTTGGCTTTTTTTTTTTTTTTTGTTTTTGTTTTGTTTTTTTTTTTTTTTTGGGTCTCCCTGTAGCCCCAGCTGTCCTGAAACTCACTCTGTAGACCAGGCTGGCCTTGAACTCACAAAAATCCTCCTGCCTCTGCCTCCCAAGTGCTAGAATTAAAGGTGTGCCGGCTGTTTTGGCTTTTTTTTTTTTTTTTTTAATTTTTTTTAAATTTTATTTATTTCTGTATGTGTATGAATGTACTGTCTGCATGCAGGTCTGTGCACCCGTGTCATGCAATGCCGCGGAGGTCAGAAGAGGGTCTTGGATTCCCCTGGAACTGGAGTTCTCCTAGAATTGGAGTTGCAGACGGTTCCTGGCCGCCATGTGGGTGCTGGGGATCGAACCTGGGTCCTCTGCAAGTGCAGTCGGCGCTCTTAACCGCTAGGCCATCTCTCCAGCCCCTGTTTTGGCTTTTTGAGATAGGGTCTCAGTCTATAGGCCAGGCTGTCCTAGGATACCTATACAGCCAAAGCTGGCCCCAAACTCACAGCAATCCTTGAGCCTCAGTCTCCCCAGTGCTATTATTGTTGTGAGCCACCATGCCCTATTCTTCCTTTGATGCTCATTTCCTGTCACCCACAAACCATTGATTTCTTGTGTTTGTTACAAATAATTCCTGAAATGATTGCAGGTTCATAGAAACCCTTCCTTCTACTTGTCTTTTGGAGATTCCTTTTGCAGCCTGTGCCATCATTACTCAACAGACTGTATTTTAGCTTTTAAAACTCTGTGCTGGGCTGGGGAGATGGCTCGACTTGGGGCTTGCTGTGTAAGCACGAAGACCTGAGTTCTAATCCTCAGTACTCACAAAGAAAGCCACCACCACAACAACAGAAGAAAGCCCAGGGTCAGCAAGACGGTTTAACAGGTAAGCAGATTTGGCATCAAAACTTGAAGACTCACATGGTAGAAGGTGAGAATCTACTGAAAGTTGTCCTTTGAGCTCCACATTCAAGTCATGGTGCATATTCCCCCACCCCCACCTCCACCCCATAAATAAACGCTTTTTTTTTCCATAAATAAATGTTTTTTTAATTTTATTTTTTTTCAAGTATCACAATATTTATTGATAGATATAAGTATATAAAATCAGGGCATGAACATGATTTGATAGATTAAGTAGACTTAATTTCAATACTATAATAAGGGAACAATTCAATTCTCACCATTTGTTTCATTTTATGTGTATGAGTGTACTGTCTGCATGCAGGTTGGTGCACCCGTGTCGTACAATGCCGCGGAGGTCAGAAGAGGGCGTCGGATTCCCCTGGAACCGGAGCTAAAGACGGTTCTCAGTTGCCATGAGGGTGCTGGGGATCAAACCCGGGTCCTCTGCAAGAGTTGGCACTCTTAACCGCTAGGCCATTTCTCCAGCCCCATGTTTTGTTTTGTTTTGTTTTTAATTAAAGCCTGGCATGGTGGCGCATGCTTTAATCCCAGCACTCAGGAGGCAAAGGCGGGTGCATCTCTGAGTTCGAAGTTCGAATTTGTAAATTCCTGGCCAGCCAGGGATACATAGTGCAACCATTTTTCAAAAAACAAGAGAGAATAAAGAAATGAAAGCTCCGTGCTGCTTAGGGCAGAGCTGGTGTGAGCCTACTCCACCTCCGGTGCCTTTTTATTTGGAGCAATCAGGACGACCACTGGGAGTGCCTCGGCCCTGGAGCGGGAAGGAATTCAGTCCCAAACCTCTGTTTATCTTTGGTGCGCTCAGTCTCACCCTTCTTGAGGGGTTGAGACAAGGTCCCACTCTACAGCCCAGGCTGCCTTAGCCTCTCAGTGCTGGGGTTACAGGCTGAAGCACTATGCTTTCATCACCATTATTGTTACTATTATCGTTGCTGTTGTTGTTTAGGTAGGGGAAAGGGGAGTTTGGAGAAGAATCTTCTCTGGAGCCCAGGGCTTGCCTGGAATAGTCCTCCGTTTAGCCTTGAGTGCTGGGATTACAGGTGTGAGCCACCATACCTGGTTCCCTTTATCCTTTAAATGCCCTAAATCAAGGTGTTTTCTATCAGACACTGTACAGCTGCCTTTATGTGTATCAGCTGGGTGAGAGGCATTCAAATCTCTAACTTTCCACTGGATTGCTGAAATAACTATTGCTTCTCCAGGGGACAATGCTTTCAGAAACTGGGCAGACCAGTACTGAAAACAGTAATTAGTAGTATTGGTTAATGTTCATTTAAACTGTTTCACATTTAAGCTAGATAACTTTCCAGTTATTATACTGGTGCCAGCGGTGAAGTCTTGGAGATAGATCAGATTGAAACCAACACAGACAAGCTTGTTTGTTCATTTTTACGTGCTGGGAATTGAACCTAGGGCCTCACACATGTTAGGCAAGCTCTCTCTGAGCTACAGCCCGTCTTAGAGTCCCAGGTGCTTATCAAGATAAGAGAAAGAATTCAGAGGCCCCAAAGTAAGGAATTAGGAGGATTTTTTTTTTTGCTGTTGGGCTAAAGTTCACAGACAAGGGATGAATTAGGAGAAAGGGTGAGGGGCAGGCCTAGGACTTCGGCTGGTCTTAAGGGTAAACTTTAGTGCACTGGAACCAAGATTATTCATAAGCTAAATGGAGAAATGGGGAACTCCGGGAGTAGGTGACGATCAGCCCCTGCAGTGGTGACTCCCGTGTTCTGTTCTCATGCGGGTCATCAGATGTACCATGGCAGAAGGTTGATGGGATGGCTCAAGTGATGAAGACAGGAGCCAGCGCCATCTTGGTTGGCTGTGTTAGTCCCATCGGATTTGGGGTGACTATGAGATCATGTGATGTCCTGATCCCCTCTTTTGTCCTGATGCCTAATCAGCCTACCTTCACATCTTCATGTCTTTGTAAATGTGGAACTGCCCTGAACACTACTAGCTAGCCAATGCAAAGCAGATGTACACATCCACAGAGGAATGAATATTCACTCAGATGATCACCTCAGAAGTGAATGCACCTCGTCTCAATTCTAGTGGTGCAGAGGGGGTGCTCAGCCATCTGTGCATAATTCCTAGCTGAACCCAACCTTTCGTACAGATAATTTGCTGATTCATGGCATTGATAAAGGCAGATAAAGTTGGACTTAGGTCATGAGCCATCTTGCCCTGAGAGTTCTTGGGTCATTGGGTCACAGGGAGGGCAGATGTGCTGTCAGATGACCAAAGCAGCAACAGAGCAAGGCTTAGGAGCTACAGGCTGGAACCGCACCATAACCTCATCTGCCCTCAGTCAGCTGGGGCAGAAAGTGGATTAATGAAAGTTCAGCAGAAGTGCAAAGGGGAGATGTAATTTCAGCAGACTTCACAAAAGAGGACAGAGAAGTGTTTACAGAATAAAGGGAACTGACCAGAACAGTCCCTATGAAGAGAACAGAACAGGGCTGGTTGCAGCCCAGTTACTGAGGCCCTGAGCTTAGTACTCAGCACCCTCCATCAAAAACGGGTCTTCTGTGTGTGGGAGTGCTTTTGATTTTTCTTTTTTGGTTAATGAAAGGGTGCTGAGGGTAGAGCTAGGGCTTTACACACGCTAAAGGGTATTCATTCTGAATGCCAATTTTCTTCTTACTATACTTAAAATTTAATTTAACAAGTCATTATTATTTTCAACTATGAATAAAAGCTGTTTATCTTGGCTCATGGTTCTACTCAAAGATAAAGAGGCTGCCTTCTTGTCCCTTGAAGGTGTTATAGGACATCACAGGGTGAGAGTCAGAGAGCATCTTTTATTTCTTTTGGTTTTAGATTATTTTTATGTGTATGTATGTTTTGCCTACATGTATGTAAGTTCACCTGTGCATGCAATATCCTCAGAGCAGAAGAGGGTGTTGGATCCTGAGGAACTGGAGTTCTAGATGGCTGCGAGCCACCGCATGAGTGCTGGGGACCAACCCTGGGTCCTCTGCAAGAGCAGCCAATGCTCTTATCTACTGAGCCATATCCCCAGCCTCTACTATTTCTTTTAAAACTTGTTTTTGGGCTGGAGAGGTGGCTTAGCACGTACTGCTCTTACAGAAGACTTGAATTCAGTTCCCAGCAGTCACAATAGATGGCTCACAACTGCTTCTAACTCCAGCTCCAGGGGATCTGATGCCCTCTTCTGGCCTCCAAGAACCCTGCATTTGTGTGCACATACATGTACAGATACCTACACAGAATAACAAAGTAAATGTTTAGAATAAAAATGTTACTTTTGTGTGTTTGCATGTGGTGCCAAGCATCAAACCCCAAACCTGTTTTCTTTGTTTCTTACTAATTTATTTGCATTTTATGTGCATGAGTGTTTTGCCTACACACATGTAATGCAATGCCTACCGAGATCATGAGAGAGCGTCAGATCCTGTGAAGCTGGAGTTATAGACAGCTGTTAGTCGCCACGTGGGTGCAGGGAACTGAACCTGGGTCCTCTGAAAGAGCAGCCGGTGCCCTTAACAGCAGAGCCATCTCCCCAGCCTCTAATCCTCTGTTTCTAGGGCTCAGTCTCCCTTTTAGTCTCAAAGCTCCTCCAGTATTACTTATTCCCTTGCCTTTTATCTACACACTCTCTCCCTTCCTCTCAAGGAAAAGTCTAGGTTCTTCTGTTTGTTATACAAAGAAATTCATTGAGATACAGGTAATTCTTCCTAATTGGTGGTGGGGTTTCAGCAGGTGTCTGCCCTGGGCAGGAATCCACCATATGCCACTTCCCTTATAAGATGAAATGACTATGGGATATTATAGCTTTTAGACAGAAGTAACTAGAGGTTGTAGGAGCACAGCAGGAGTTTGGGAACAAAACCTGAAACTTTCATAGCTCTGGATACAGGAGTGGCCTATCAATATGTTAGAAATAAATTTTGAGGTCCAAGCACTCCTCCAATACCACACAAAGACCAAAAAGAAGGGAAAGTAACAAGGCAGGGCAGCTTTTACTTTTGTAAAAGGGTGTGTTGTGGGTCATTCAGCTCCAGAAAGCACGCCCAGCCCAGAAGCTTGATGGGATTTTACTCCCTATCACAGGAGTACTATGTCTTTCCCCGTTGTCCAGGGTCTGACCTCACTGTCTTTCCCAGCTTCCTAGCTTGAAAAAATCAGATCAGGGGCTTGGAGACATGGCTCAACTGTTAAGAGCACCGGCTGCTCTTGCAGAGGACCCAGGTTCAGTTCCAGGCACCCACATGGCACCAACAACCATCTATAACTCCAGTTCTAGAGGATCTGACACAGTCTCTGGCATCATGTATGGGGTGTACCCATTTACATGCAGGCAAAACGCATGTAAATTAATTTTAAAAACAGAATTGGAACAAAGGAATGGGGAAGAAGGTTAGCCAAGCAATGGGGTGGTGGGGCTCTGCCACCCCAGGCCGTCAGGCCCTGGAATCCATCAGGGCCCCTTCCTAAACAAAAGTGTTACAGGATGTGTATGGGGGGGCAGGGGGATTAAAAGATTAGAATTCTTTGTCATAAACCAAAAGTTTTGCAGTGTTTGAAAGAAAAGACTAATATTTAATGTTTCTTACAAGCACACACTTTTTAATTTTTAATTAAAAAAAATTTTTTTTTGGTCTTTTCGAGACAGGGTCTCCCTGTAGCCCCAGCTGTCCTGGAACTCATTCTGTAGACCAGGCTGGCCTTGAACTCACAAAGATCCGCCTGCCTCTGCCTCCCAAGTGCTAGGATTAAAGGTGTGCGCCACCACGCCCAGCTTAATTTTAATTTTTTATGTGTATGTACATGTGTATTTTATTTGTATACTACATGCAGACAGAATGTACTGTCTGCATGTAGGTCGGTGCACCCGTGTCATGCAATGCGCGAAGGTCAGAAGAGGGTGTCGGATCCCCTGGAACTGGAGTTAAAGATGGTTCTCAGCCACCATGTAGGTGCTCAGAATGGAACCTGGGTCCTCTGCAAGAGCAGTCGGCGCTCTTAACCACTGAGACATCTCTCCAGCCCCATAAACACACACTCTTTTAAACCTAAGCTTTTATTTATTTGTTTGTTTGTTTATGTTTTTGAGACAGGGTCTCCCTGTAGCTCCAGCTGTCCCAGAACTCCCTATGTAGATCAGACTGGCCTTGAACTCACAGAGATCCACCCGCCTCTGCCTCTCTGAGTGCTGGGATTAAAGGTGTATGCCGGGGCTGGAGAGATAGCCTAGCGGTTAAGAGCACCGACTGCTCTTTCAGAGGACCCGGGTTCGATCCCCAGCACCCACATGGCGGCTGAGAACCGTCTGTAACTCCAATTCAGGAGAACTCCAGTTCCAGGGGAATCCGAGACCCTCTTCTGACCTCCACGGCATTGCACGACACGGGTGCACAAACCTACATGCAGACAGTACACTCATACACATACAAAATAAAAAAAAAATTATAAAAAAAAAAAGGTGTGTGCCACCATGCCCAGCTTATTTTTATGTTTTTGACATAGGGTCCCTTGCTGGCTTTTTTTTTTTTTTTCTTGCTGGCTTTAAGCTTGCCTATGTAGCTGAGGTTAGCCTTGAACTCCTGATCTTCTTTTCTCTGTCTCTCAAGTGCTGGGAATGCAGATGTGGGTTACCACACATGGCTCTTGGGTTTTGTTTTGTTTTGAGACAAGATCTCCACTACAGCCCAGGTAGCCTGGAACTCATAGTAATCACCCTGCCTCGGCCTCCCAACTCCTGATGAAACAAGTACTCACAGGCTGCCTTCACTAAAAACCATTGGCTCCTCACTTGGGCCCACAAGGTAAGTAAAGGGCAGACAGCTCTGTCTTCATTGTGTGCCTGTCTCCTTTTTTCTTTGACTGAAAGCACTTAAGTAATTTTCCTTAACCTTGCTTCTAGGCATCTTAGATTCCCAGAACAGCAGAACTTCGCTGGACAGACCAGCTTCCAGATGAGGGTAATTATCTTCCAGGGAGAGGCCACACCCTAGAACTGAGGTTAGCTTCTTCCGAGAACCACCTTACACCCCCCCACACACACACCCCTTCTAGGACCTGAAAGACTGGAGCTGACACGGAGATGTTTGGGACCACACCTTGACCAGGACTGCTTAATTATGCACACCTCTGGCCCTCGAGTTAGACCTAAAGCTCCATTATCAGTTCCTGAAGACGGACTTAGATTCTTTACTTCCTTCCTTCTAACATGGCAGTATTTAATAAATACTCTTGTCTACATTTCCATCTTTACTTGTCTCCTAACTGATGTATTGGAGGTAGATGGCCAAGCCAAGCTTATTGGGACTACCAGAGCCTTGGCTTTGACCCTAAAAATCAGTGGTTATCTGGAGGTTAGAGGCATAAACCACCAGCATGGCCTGGTTTTCCGCTTTCGCTTTCTTTCTCTTTCTCTTTCTCTTTCTTTCTTTTTCTCTTTTTCTCTCTTTTTTTCTCTTCTCTCTTTCTTTCTTTTTTTTTTTTTTTTTCTATTTTTGAGTCAGGGTCTCCGTTTAGTCCCAACTGGCCTGGAGCTCACTCTGTAGAGCAGGCTGGCCCCAAAGTCACAGAGATCCACCTGCTTCTGCCTCCTGAGTGCTGGGATTAAAGGTGTGCGCCACCACGCTGGGCACTAAAGACAGTTCATGTGGGTGCTGGAAGTTGAACCTGGGTCCTCTGCAAGAACAGTCAGTGCTCTTAACTGCTGAGCCATCTCTCCAGCCCCCTTTCTTGTCTTTTTCAGACAGGATCTCCCCGTACCCCCAGCTAGCCTAGAACTCAAGACCATTCTGGCCTTGAGCTTCATTTTCACTTTGGGCCCAAAGAATTCTATAAATCTGAGGCTGGTTTAGGGCACAAGTGGCCTAGGTTCTTTTTTGTTCGTTTTTGTTTCTTGACATAGGGTCTCATCTTACAGCCTACTCAGGGTATCTTCCTGCCTCAGCCTCAGAGTGCTGGGATTTCAGGTGTGGACCATCATGCCTAGCTTTTGTTTTGTTTGATCCATGGTCTTGCTGCATAGCCTTTGGTGGGCTGGACCTCAAGATCCTGTTCCATGCACTAGTGGTTCATAGTAATTTAATGTTTGGGACTAACTCTTAAAACAGAATTTTAGTGACTCAGACTCCTTCCCTTTGCCTCTAGTTGACAATGGATAAATGTGGATTGTTAATATTCTTTCATTCATTCATTCATTCATTCATTCATTCATTTTTGTGGTCCTGGAAATCAAACCCAGGACCTTGAGCATGTGGGGCACATGCTTTCTATCTCTTGACTGAGGCACTTCTTGAGGCAGGAAGGCAGGGTCAGATGCCAGTGACTGTGAATCACTGCAAGGTTAATTCCTGGACCTACCGACCCAAAACACTGCTTCTTGGAACAGCCCTTGACCATCCTTTGTGCAAACCCTTTCGAACAAACAGGAAAAAAAAATCTCACCACAATTGAAAAGTAGAGTCAAGTGGGGGATTCCCCTGGGGACACAGGTGCCATGTAGGCTAGAGGGCTGATGCCAGGCCACGCTGGGGACACATGTGCCATCTAGGCTAGAGGACTGATGCCAGGCCACGCTGGCGACACAGGTGCCATCTAGGCTAGAGGACTGATGCCAGGCCACGCTGGGGACACATGTGCCATCTAGGCTAGAGGACTGATACCAGGCCACGCTGGGGACACATGTGCCATCTAGGGTAGAGGACTGATACCAGGCCACGCTGGGGACACATGTGCCATCTAGCTAGAGGACTGATGCCAGGCCACGCTGGGGACACATGTGCCATCTAGGCTAGAGGACTGATGCCAGGCCACGCTGGGGACACAGGTGCCATCTAGGCTAGAGGACTGATGCCAGGCCACGCTGGGGACACATGTGCCATCTAGGCTAGAGGACTGATGCCAGGCCACGCTGGGGATACATGTGCCATCTAGGCTAGAGGACTGATGCCAGGCCACGCTGGGGATACATGTGCCATCTAGGCTAGAGGACTGATGCCAGGCCA
>VZQC01004623.1:133609-166250 GCA_009823505.1 Rhizomys pruinosus | reverse complement strand
AACAACAACAACAACAACAACAACAACAACAACAACAGAAAGGACTGCATCAAAGAACTGACTGAAACAGTGAACTTCTGCTCAAAATAGTCAACTTCCTCATGGAGAATATTGAGAAAGACTGAGAAAGAGATGAAAAGCATGTTTGGCAGAATGCATGAGCTCTGGCGGGGTGGGGGAATGGGCGGGAACATGGGTCTAGATTTTTTAAAAATTAAAAATAAATTTATGTGAAAAAGATATTAAACAAAAGAAAATGACATCATGAACTTTGCAGGTAAATGGATGGAACTAGAAGATATTATGTTAAGTGAAGTAACACAGTCCCAGAAAAACAAATGACAAGTGGCATCCCTCATCTGCGGATGCTAGCGCCATTTACCTAGTAGTAAGTATTTCCTGTGCAGGGCTCCTTGAGCTTTTGTCCAAATAGTTGGGAGTGGTGCATAATGGAAAGAACAACAACAGAAAAGACTGTGTCAAAGAACTGACTGAAACGGTGAACTTCTGCTCGAAACAGTCAATTTCTTTTTTTTTTTAATTTTATTTATTTCTGTATGTGTATGAATGTACCGTCTGCAGGCAGGTCTGTGCACCCGTGCTGTGCAATGCCGCAAAGGTCAGAAGAGGGTGTCGGATTCCCCTGGAACTGGAGTTCTCCTGGAATTGGAGTTTCAGACTATTCTCAGCCGCCATGTGGGTGCTGGGGATTGAACCCGGGTCCTCTGTAAGAGCGGTTGGCGCTCTTAACTGCTAGGCCATCTCTCCAGCCCAACAGTCAATTTCTATATTGAGAATTTTGAGAAGACTGAGAAAAAGATGAAAAACATGTTTGTCAGAATGCATGAGCTCTGGTGGGGTGGGGGAGTAGGGAGGGGGACACAGGTCTAGATTTGATTTGTAACGTAATCTTGTACAAATATATATAAAACAATAAAAAAATAAAGGCAAAAAAAGAAAAAATAAATAATATGCTATACTAAAAAAAAAAAAAACAACACAAAAAACCTTTTTTGAGACAAGTTCTTCCTGTAGCCCCAGTAGGCCTAGAACTCAGGGTGTAGACCAGGCTGGCCTTGAATTCAGAGATCCACCTATCTTTGCCTCCCAAGTGCTGGTATTAAAGGTGTGTGCCACCACACCTGGCTCAATAAATTTTTTTTGTCCTTTTGAAACAGAGTCTCTCTTTAGTTCTAGCTGGTCTGGAGCTCACTCTGTAGACAAGGATGGCCTTGAACTCACAGAGATCTGCCTGCTTCTGCCTCCTGAGTGCTGGGATTAAAGGTGTGTGCCACCATACCCAGCCAATAAACTATTTTTTTAATTAAGGAAATTACACTCATACTCTCACATGTTTCTCTGATCTCTCCACTTCTTTTGATTTTGGGGGGCATTTGTCCTCTTGATTAAAAAACAAAACAAAACAAAAGCTTACTTTTGTAAGTAGAGTCATGGCTAAACAGTTAAGAACGCTTGCTTCTCTTGCAGAAGACTGCAATTCAAGTCCTAGCACCCCAAATGGGCAGCTCACAATCTCCTGCAATTCTAGCTCCAGGAGATCCCATACCATCCTCTGGCCTTTGTCAGCACCTGAAAAACAAACCTGATTGTAGGAAGACAAACCTTAAAACAAAACAAAACAAAACAAAACGAAACAAAAAAACCACCTGAGAAGCCTGTGTGTGTGTGTGTGTGTGTGTGTGTCTGTGCGTCTGTGTGTCTGTGTGTGTCTGTGTGTGTCTGTGTGTGTCTATGTGTGTCTGTGTGTGTCAGTTTGTGTGTGTGTGTGTCTGTGTGTCTGTGTGTGTCTGTGTGCCATGTCATGGATGTGGTGGTCAGAAGAAAACTTTGAGACGTGTGTTTAGAGACAGGTTCTTCATTGATTCTGCTGTTACGATGCACTCTCCAGGCTAGGTAGACCACAAGCTTCCCTGAGATTCTTCTCTGTCTGTTTGCAGTCTCACAAGTAGGAATGCTGGGATTTTAGATATGAGCCACCCCACTTGGCTTTTTTAACTGGGTCTCAGGCTTCAAGCTCAGGTCACCAGACTTGAGAAGCCAAGTGTTTTTACCCTTTCAGCCATCTTGCCAGCTGACTTTGCAAAAGGGGTTTTAGATATTAGTAATTTGAGACAGGAGAATCTCTTTCCCAACTCAGTGTTCAGTGTTCTGTCCTTTACGAATACCCATTGCATTCCTCCTTTATACTAAGCATAGATTTTTTTTTAATCCTGCTGCCTCCCACGTGCTGGGAATCTATGCATGGGCCGCCATGCCCTGGGAGTCTATGCATGAGCCACCATGCCCATGCCCTGGGAGTCTATGCATGGCTCCATGCCCATGCCCTGGGAGTCTATGCATGGGCCGCCATGCCCTGGGAGTCTATGCATGAGCCACCATGCCCATGCCCTGGGAATCTATGCATGGGCCTCCATGCCCATGCTCTGGGAGTCTATGCATGGCTCCATGCCCACGCCCTGGGAGTCTATGCATGGGCCTCCATGCCCACTCCCTGGGAGTCTATGCATGGGCCTCCATGCCCACTCCCTGGGAGTCTATGCATGGGCCGCCATGCCCACGCCCTGGGAGTCTATGCATGGGCCGCCATGCCCACGCCCTGGGAGTCTATGCATGGGCCGCCAAGCCCTGCTTGTAACTCATGCTCATGGGACTTGTCTCCCAGGATGGAGACACTAAACCAGTAAAAACATAAGTGTATAGTGTGTCAGATTATGATACAAAGAAAAACAAGGCAGCATAAAAAGAATGTTGTGAGTCACTCTTATTCTCCCACTGATGGTGAGGCTATATTCCCTAATGCCTTTGATGGTAATCCCATCTGTAAATAGAATCTGCCAATAATTAAGTCAGGAGAAGACGTAATCAGGATTAGTCCTAACTCAGTATGAATGATTCCTTAGGCAGAGTGGGGAAATTATTTTTTTATCAGACAGGATTCATGTTGCTCAGGCTGCCTTTTAATGCAGTACGTAGCCAAGAACGGGCTTCCGATCCTCGTGCTTCCTTCCCAAGTGGTGGGATCACAGGTGTGAACACCATGTCCCGTTAAAATGTGGAAATCTGAAGCTGGCATTGTGTAAAATGCCTATGCTGTTAGCACTTGGGGAGTGGACACAGAAAGATGTAGAGTTTAAAGTTATCATTGGTGGGGCTGGAGAGATGACTCAGTGGTCAGGAGCGCCGACTGCTCTTGCAGAGGACCCGGGTTTGATCCCCAGCACCCACATGGTGGCCGAGAACTGTCCGAAACTCCAATTCCGGGAGAACTCCAGTTCCAGGGGAATCCGACACCCTCTTCTGACCTCTGCGGCTTTGCACGACACGGGTGCACAGACCTGCATGCAGACAGTACATTGATACACATACAGAAATAAATAAAATTATAAAAAATAAATAAAGTTATCATTGGCTACATAGAGAATTTGAGGCCAGCCTGGGCTACATGAGATCCCATCTCAAAAACCAATAAAAAAATGGAAATTTGTATACAGGCAAGCACAGTGGAAAATACTATGTGGAAATATTTTGAAATGGTTGTTTCAGAACTTTTTTTTTTTTTTTTGAGACAGGGTCTCCCTGTAGCCCCAGCTGGCCTGGAACTCACCCTGTAGACCAGGCTGGCCTTAAACTCACAGATCCACCTGCCTCTGCCTCCTGAGTGCTAGGATTAAAGGCGTGTGCCACCACGCCTGGCTTAAAGACCGTTCTTAGCCGCCATGTGGGTGCTGGAAATCGAACCCAGGTCCTCTGCAAAAGCAATCAGCGCTCTTAACCACTGAGCCATCTCTCTAGCCGCCAGAACTTTTAAATAAAATATAAAATTAAAGACTTTCTTTTTCCCTCGTTTCTTCCTATTCATAGACTCACTAATGCTTTCATTCATTAACTTACATTTAAGAAATTGAGGAAGATACTTACCCGGCAGGGGAGACAACATGATCACGAAGGTGGATTTCCCCAGCGCGAAGCTTATCCATTGCACTCCGGATGTGCTGACCCCTGCGATTTCCCCAAATGTGGGAAACTCAACTGCGTAATTTGTGGTAGTGGGGGACTGCGTTCATGCTCTCCCCTGATTAAAAAAAAAAAAGAAAAAGAAAAAAAAAAGAAGAAACTGAGGAATTCCATTATATTATAAAGTTAGAAGACAAACAGGAAATCAGCATGAGAACTCTGCCTTTTCTTCAAAGAACCCCCAGTGAGTAGTCTGGAGACAGAGAAGAATGCGTTTGGGAAGAAGGTGATTGGGATGAGAAAGAGAGCTGTACATGCCAGACACTGAAGTGAAATGCAAAATGTATTAGCCAGGAACTCCACATGCCTGTAATCCCACTGGAGGTAGAAGGATCAGAAGTTCAAGGTCATCATTAAGTACATGTCAAGCTCAAGGCCAACCAAGGCTACTTGAGACCCTGACTCAATAAACAAATAAACAAAGACATGGAACAGATCTTGGTAAGTAGACAGCAGCCATATGGGAGAGCCAGAAGAGGAGGGAGGAGGAAAAGGACAAGAGGAGAGGAGAGAGGAAGTGATCCATAAGCCCTTAGGCTCCCATTTCCCTCTGCAATGGCACAAAAGGAGATGGGGTGATGGTCTCTGGCAGGCCGTCCTCCCCAGGCAGGCAGGAGGGCAAGCGGGCATCCTCCCCAGGCAGGCAAGCTGTCCTCCCCAGGCAGGCAAGCTGTCCTCCCCAGGCAGGCAAGCCGTCCTCCTCAGGCAGGCAGGCCGTCCTCCTCAGGCAGGCAGGCCGTCCTCCCCAGGCAGGCAGGCTGTCCTCCCCAGGCAGGCAAGCCGTCCTCCCCAGGCAGGCAAGCTGTCCTCCCCAGGCAGGCAGGCCGTCCTCCCCAGGCACTTGTTTTAGTGTCTAGAGCAGAAATAATATCTTCATAGCTCTAGTGCACAGCTATGGCTCACCTCTTTTGACACTAGAATGACATTATCACAGGATATTCTGTGTGTATGTGTGTGTGATGTGTGCGTGTGTGTAACATATGTAGTCTACAATATTCATTTAAAAATATATAGAACTGGGGCTGAAGAGATGGCTCAGTATTTAAGAGCACTGGCTGCTTTTGCAGAGGACCTGGGTTCTATTCCCAGCTCCCATATGGCAGCCAACAACTGTGTAACTCCAGTTCCAGGGGAATCAAATGCTGTCTTCTGGCATTTTTGGGCCTTCCATGACATGACTTGCATCCATGCAGGCAAAACACTCATAAAATAAAAATCAATAAATAAAACAATAAATAAAATATTTTGAAAACATACAGAGCTAAAACATAACGAATGAAAAATAATGATATACACACATATAATATATGATATATCAATACCTAACATAGAAACAAATGAAAAATAATGATATACACATATATATGATACATCACTACTTTTAAATTGTAGTTTTTCAGTTATGATTAGAAAGACTTTTTTCAGGGACAGTCCATCATAATCATGCGAAGTAATCTTCCTTATTCACATATATGATTTAATGCCTTACGTCTATGAGACATTTAGTGGCCACATCCCAAGAATGGCTAATGATCGATTTATGGTAGGTGGGTGGGGAAGATAGGGGAAAAAAATGAAACAAACCAGAGAAGACGGATTTTGCATTGAAAAGTTTACAATATAGGACCAGTGCCAACCCGAGAACAAAGTGGGTAAAACTAAGGAAGGAAACCTCCAGAAAACGAAAACCAAGCTGGTGAGATGGCTCAGCAGGTAAAGGTGCTTGCCATACACCTAATACCTGGGTTCCAGCCCCAGGTCCCAGGTGCTGGACCAGGAGAACCAACTCTCCACAGGCTATTTTCTGAGCCATGCCATACGTGCATATGCACACCCACACAAAGAAAATAAGTGTAATAAAAAAATTTAGGGCTGGAGAGATGGTCTAGTGGTTAAGAGCACTGACTGCTCTTGCAGAGGACCCAGGTTCGATCCACAGCACCCACATGGCAGCTGAGAACCGTCTTTAACTCCAGTTCCAGGGGAATCCGACGCCCTCTTCTGACTTCCGTGGCATTGCACGACACAGGTGCACAAACCTACATGCAGACAGTACACTCATACACATAAAAAATAAATAAAATTTAAAAAATTTAAAGAAAATGAAAAACCTATAAGATTGATATACTACATGTCTGTAATCCCAACACTTGAAGGTGGAGCCAGAAGGATCAGGGCTGCAATATCATCTTCTGCTGTATAGTGAGTTCAAAGTCATCTGGGTTGAGAGAGAGAGAGAGAGAGAGAGAGAGAGAGAGAGAGAGAGAGAAACCTGCCACTGAACAGGTGTGTGACATCAGGCAATTTCGTTACAGATTCTAATGCTTGGTCCACAGTAAACATCACCAGTACTAAATGCTCAGAATGTTTGTTGAATCATTAGATGACTAACTCTCAGGTATAATTGTCTGATTCCATAGTTTAAGAAGTGATAATTATAGATAAGCACACTAGGAAAACATCATGTATTCCAGTTCCTTGTGCTCATAACTGATGATGACTTCCCTAAACTAGGGTAACTACAAGGCTGGACACTAAATGAACAGTGGAAACTTTTTAAAAGTTTGTTTTTTTAGGGTTTTAAAATTTTTGCTTGAAACATGGTTTCATTTAACCCATGGTGGTCTCACACTTGCTATGGAACCAAAGACAGCCTTCATTTCCTGATACTTCTCCCCACCTCCCAAGTACTGGGGTTCCGGGAGTTCACCACCACACTACCAGATCCAGCTAGTAATGGAAACGTTTTAATTTTCTTCATATTCTTCCATTCTTAAAGTCTCCAGGTCTGCTCTACTCAGCCAGTTGGTGAGACTGGAAGCCTAGTTGGTATCGTGGAGTACAACAAGGGCTCCCCCCAGGCAGATGCAGTGTGATAAACATGTGCCCTGTGATCAGAAAGGCTTCCTTCTCCTTGGCAGAGGCAAACCACACCAGTCCCTCAGCCCAGCCCATTGGCCAGGCATATCTGCGTAGCACAAACGTGGGCAAGCAGGTACCTTGTTTTCAGTGCCAAAAGGACTTGACTTTCAGAACAATGCAGTGCTGGGCACTCGGCCACATACTGGAGATAAAAGAATAAGAGACAGTTACTTTCAGGACTTAGGAAAGAGGGCCAGGTAAACCGATCACCAATGAAAACAGGCAGAGAGATTGAAAAGAAACATACAGAATGTTACTGATCACAGAAGGAACAACGCAAGTTTCTAAGTCCTGGTTATGGTCAAGGAAAATTCAGGAGGGAAGAGGCACATGAACAGGGTCGGAGGATGAATAGAGGTTTATGAAGTGGGAAAAGGGGAATAGAACGTCAGTAATAGTACAGATTCAGGGCTGCTTCCTGTACCCCAAATCTCAGGAAAGCTTGCTTGTAACACTGGTGCTTTTCAACCAGGTCTTAGGCCATGCCACTTAGGTTAGCTCTTCCTTCCTTCCTTCCTTCCTTCCTTCCTTCCTTCCTTCCTTCCTTCCTTCCTCCCTCCCTCCCTCCCTCCCTTTCTTCCTTCCTTTCTTTCTGTCCTTGCCTTTCTGAGACAGGGTCACCCTGTAACCCCAGATGGCCTAGAACTTCCTATGTAGACCAGGCTGGCCTTGAACTCACAGAGATCCACCTGCCTCAGCCTTCCAAGTGGTGGGATTAAAAGCATGTGCCACTATGCGTAGGTTACTTTATGTTTTTTTTTAAATTTTCTCCCTCCCCCTCTCCCCCGTTGATATAATTCAGACAAGCCCTCCAGCCAGAGTTTATAAAAACAGTGTAATAAGCAGTATTCATTTGCCCAGGCTTTCCCTCTATAGAGCTCCGTAGGGAGTTTCATACAGGCTGTGGGCGGCTGGTCAAGGGCCAGGGATTTGATATTGTTGCCAAAAGGTCTCCTTGAAGACACCACTCACAGAACATTCCAGGAAGCAAGAATAGCAAAATATTGCAGGATTTTCTTGGCCAGATGGAATGTCTATGGTGGTAAACAGGTGTGAGTGTCAGTTACACAATGACATTGAAGATCAGCTAAAACGTAATTTTGAAACCCCAGACTGCTTTTTCCCAAGAAATGTCAGTTACTTTTGCCCTCAGAGCCGTTCCAAAACCACAGATTACATTTCCAGCTCTAATGAGCCTTTCCTCTCATTGGTGCATGCTACTGCATGCCGGAAAGATCCAGAGAGAGTCCCACAGAATAGTCCCACACAAGCTAGCTTCCACTCAGAAAAACAACTCTGGCATGTGTGTCCTTGGGCAGGAAGCCAGAGACAGTTCTGAGTTATTAAGAAAGCAGGATCCTATACATCCTAACTGAGCATATGGGGGTGAGAGAGGGAAGTTTAGACAATGATCTTTAAAATTATTTTATTACATTCATTTATTTGTGTGTATATAGGCATACATTAACTCCTGTGGAAGCCACAGAACACCTTGTAGGAGTCAGTTTTCCTCTCCCACAATGTGATCAAACTCAGGTCATCAGGCTTGGCCAGTAAGCACCTTTTATCCATTGAACCATCTTGCCAGCGCAAGACAATGACCTGAGTCCTTTCTCTATGGTAGGCATTCTGGTATTGCTCTGTTGTTCTGAAATGACAGTGTCCTCTGAGTTTGTAGAGTTCAAGGCAAACTGGATGCTTCACTAGGCACTATTCTGCACAGTGATCACACTGACATCAACAAAAACCTGTGTTTTTCCTCATTAGTTCCAAACTGGCAGTTGCGGGGCTATGCACTCTGAAGCCAGGTCCTCCTGCAATGACCCCTTATTATTGAAATGGTAGGTGGTGGCCGGTGAGTAGCACTGGCCTTCAGGAAACACCTGTGGGCTCTCGGTGCAGCAATCTGATGAAGCAGATCCAGAGACAAGTACTTCTTCCATACTAATAAACCTACAGTGCCACACACCACAGTGAAGTAACGAAGTGACTAGGTAAAGAAAACTCACTGCATATCCGTGCCCAGGAGGCAGTCACCAAAGAACAAGAGGCAAAGTCAAGAACACTGTAAACACTGCAACAGCATTCCTATAAAGTAGGAAGGAGTGTTAGAACAAGAAGGATTAAAGAATAAAGATCCAGCTGGGCATGGTGGTGCACGCCTTTAATCCTAGCACTTGGGAGGCAGAGGCAGGCAGATCTTTGTGAGTTCAAGGCCAGCCTGGTCTACAGAGCCGAGTTCAGGACAGCTGGGGCTACAGGGAGACCCTGTCTCAAAAAGACAAATAAATAAATAAATAAATATCCCAGGCAATGGCAGAGAGACCAGGGATAGGGTAAAGGGTATTTAATGTGCCGATGAATATTATCCAGGAAGTATGTACCAAAACATCCTCAAGCACCCCTTAAAGATTTCACATTTCTTAAAAAAAATTATTTCACATTTCTCAGCTCAAGAAAACATAGCCTCATCTCCCATCTCCTTATGTTGGGTGTGCTAAGGCATGTCTGCAATCCCAGCGCTCAGGAAACAGGCCGGAGGAACAGGAGTTTGAAGGGACCTCATCTGCAGTTATTGGGGAACTATTGTCCATTCGGGTGCAGACTTTCTGGTGCTGCTGCTTTGGGGTCGCCCACACTCCTGTCAGGAACCCCTTGATAGGAGCTCTTTTGGTGTTGGTGTTATTGGACTCGGCACCAACCCGAGTGTTTGGAACCCAACCTGTGCAGTTCTACTTCATAGTGAGGAATAGGCAGGGAAGATGGTTCAGTGGGTAAAGGCTCTTCCTGTGAAAGCTTGGTGACCTGAATTCGATTCTCAGAACTAATGTAAATGTAGGAGAGAAGTGACCATATATTTATCCTCTGACCTCCACAGGCATGATGGACCCCCATACGAATATCATTCACGCACTCACAAAAATAATAAAATAAAAATATTGTTAAAGCTAGTCTGGGCAGTAGAGTAAGACTCTGTCTCAGAATACAAAATCATAGGCCAGCTGTGGTTACAGGGGAACTCTGTCTCAAAAAAAAAAAAAAAAAAAGAGAGACTGCATAACTTGTTTTATATGAAAGCTGGCAATGTCAGACATGTTAAATATTCAGTTTTGACTAGCAATACTATTTCTAGGAATATATTATAAGGCAATAATCATAGGAAAGGACTCAAGTATAAATTGTGACAAAGAAAAAGGAGTTTGGGCTGGAGAGATGGGTCAGTGGTTAAGAGCAGTGACTGTTCTAGCAGAGGACCTGGGTTTGATTCCCAGCATCCTCATAGCAGCAAACAAAGAAGTGAGACATTTTATTTTGTCCCCAGTTCTTACCACAGAGTTTCTAAGGACTTGTAATTTCATGAGTAACAGAAACATTTTTTGTCATGTATTTGTTACATTTTGTCTTTGACCCTTGTTCCATACAGCTTTTAAATCCCTTTAAATTTCCTAGGGCATCAGAATATCTTTTGTTGGAATAGCTTCTGGTTATGGACTGGTCAAAGGAAGCCTTGATTAGAACTCGGAACTTCTAGTTCCACCCTCACCCCCTGGGGAGAGGAGAGGAGCTAGCAATTGAGTTAATAATTAATCATGCCTGCATGACTCAGCCTCCATAAAAATCCCTCAGCTATGCGGTTCAGAGCTCTTCTAGGTTAGTAAACATATTAAGGTGCTGGGAGAGTGCTGTGCCCAGAGATCGTATGGAAGTTCCGTGCCCTTCTTACAACTTTACCCAATGTAACTCTTTCTCAGGGTGTTCACCTAGGTCTTCTACTATATCCATTAAAATAAACCAGTAAATAGATATGTCCCCAGAGTTATGTGAGCCAGATATCAAATTACTCATCCTAAGGAAGAAAGTCACTGAAATCCTTGGCTTACAGCCAAGTTAAACAAAAGTTTGGGTAACTTGGGAAGACACTTCTTGCTATCGTTCTGAAATGAGGTCAGTCTTGTGAGATTAAACCCTTAACCTGTGGAGTCTGTGCTAATCTCAGAACTTTGTGTTAAATTGTTTTGTATGAAAGACTCAGAGTGTTGAGGTTGGTGAGATGGCTCAGTGGCAAAAGTCCTTGTTACCAAGACTGACAACATGAGTTCAATCCCCAATACCTACAGAGTAAGAGTGTTTCTGGAAAGAACAGGCAGGACACCAGAAGTGGACAAGAAGCAGATTTTTATTTTTTTTATTTATTTTATTTTATTTTTTAAGAAGCAGATTTTTAAAGGCTTTTGTTTATTTTTATTTTATGTGTTTGAGTGTTATGCCTGCGGCGTGTGGATATGTGCACTGATGTCTGATGTCACACAATGCCAAGGAAGTCAGAAGAGGGCATCAGATCCCCTGGAACTGGAGTTATGGAAAGTTGTTAGCTGCCATGTGGTTGCTAGGATTCGAACATGGGTCTTCTGCAAGAACAGTCAGTGCTTTTAACTGCTGAGCTATCTCTCCAGTCCCCGAAGCATACATTTTTATCTAGGCTGTAGTCTTAGCCCAGAGAGATTCCTGTCCCAAACTACTGAGCCCCAAAGGGAAATAGCATATATAGTAGGTTAATTTTTTTTTTTTTTGACACAGGGTCTCCCTGTGGCCCCAGCTGTCCTGGAACTTGCTCTGTAGACCAGGCTGGCCTTGAACTCACAAAGATCCGCCTGCCTCAACCTCCTGAGTGCTAGGATTAAAGGCGTGTGCCACCATGCCCTGTAAGGCTAATTTTTATAAATTTAGAAAGAAAACAAAGTTCAAAACAATCCCGTCTGAAAATCATTACAGAAGTCTCCATCTGAGACAAACAGAATTCAGGACACAAGGCCGGTGGTTCCAGCTAGCTGTGTTAGCATTCTAACCACAAACTGGTCATCTAAAATTTGCTGACAGAAACAGAGGGAGAAAACAAGGATTAAAATCCATAGTTTCCACTTAGCGCCCTCAGGAGAGAACCAACTCCCACAAGTTGTTCTTTGATGTTCACCCATGCACTGCTGCACACATATACACACACACGAAAAAGTTTAATATAAAAATAGTTTTTCCAGGCATGGTGGCACATGCCTTTAATCCCAGCACTCAGGAGGCAGAGACAGGTGGATTTCTATCAGATGGAGTTCAGCCTAGTATACATAGTGAGTTCCAGGACAGCTGGGGTTACAGGGAGATCCTGTGTCAAAAAGACAAAACAAACAAACAAATTAAGAGAACAAGCCTTTAAGTCCAGTACTCAGGAGGCAGAGGCCGGTGGATCTCTGTGAGACTGAAGCCAATCTGGTCTATATAGGGAGTTCTAGGGCAGTCAGTGTTACATGAGATCCCAAACAAACAAACAAACACAAGCAAGTTTGACTACACAACATATATTACAAATTCCTATGTGGAAAAGATTCCATAAGCAAAGACCAAACCAAAACCAAATGAAAAAAAAAAATTAGCGATCTGTATCACAGACAAAGGTCTATGTTCTCACCCAAGGCGACGGACTTCACAGATGAGGTGGAGAGAGAGCAACAGGGGAAGGGGAAGAAGGGGAGGGGCACAGAGACCATGCTCTCAGGAGGGAAAGGAGGGATGGTGCACACTCAGGAGGCAGAGGCAGGCAAATCTGTGAGTTCAAGGCCAGCCGGTCTACATTTCGAGCTCCAGGCAGGCAGGGGCTACAAGGAGACCCTGTCTCAAAAAGACAAAAAAAAAAAAAAGATGGAAGGTACAGAACTCTTCTAGCCTAACCCTGTAACTATTACGTTGGGAGGGGAGGGCTGGATTTTCAAATTGTCTTCTCTTGGTGTCATTTATCTTGTTCTTCTTGTATTTATTTTTCTTGTGAAATATAAAATTAGTTTTAGCAGTCAGGCTTGTTGCTATATGACCATAATCGCAGCATTCAGGAGACAAGAGAGTCTTGGGTTCAAGGTCAACCTGGCCATGTAGTGAGATCCCATCTTTAAAAACCCAGGACAGGGGCTGGAGAGATGACTCAGCGGTTAAGAGCACCAACTGCTCTTGCAGAGGACCGGGGTTTGATTCCCAGCACCCACATTGTGACTCATCTCACAGAGGTCTGTCTGACTCTGCCTCCCCAGTGCTGGGATTAAAGGCTATGCCACCATGCCCAGCTAATTAGTTTTAAGGGCGTTTATTTACTTATTTATTTTGTGGGGGTGGTGCAGAGGTGTCAGGATCGTTTCTCTCTTTCTGCCTTGTGAGTTCTTCGGCTGGACCTCAGGTCCTATTAAGCCTGCAGAGGGAACATCTTTATCTGATGAACTGTTTGCTCAGCCGGCTCCCTTAATTAGTTTTATGTTGAAGCATTTGGGGAAGAATAATTTTTTTTATTTATTTTTGTATGTGTATGAATGTACTGTCTGCATGTAGGTTTGTGCAACCGTGTTGTGCAATGCCGCGGAGGTCAGAAGAGGGCATTAGATTCCCCTGGAACTGGAGTTAAAGAGGGTTCTCAGCTGCCATGTGGGTGCTGGGGATCGAACCTGGGTCCTTTGCAAGAGCAGTCGGCGCTCTTAACGGCTAGGCCATCTCTCCAGCCCAAGGGAAGACTAGTTTTTATGTGCTGTATTGTATTTTGTGCTTCCTTTAATTAGTGGCACAACTTCCTCAAAAGCCCCATAATGGAAATTTCCTCAGGTCCCATTTTCTGGGTTAAAGAGACACACACTCCCCTGGACCAGTCACTGACGATGGATGACGCAACACGGCGCTTCAAATCCTTATTCAGATGGGCTGAAAGGGTTGGAGGCTCCTCTAGGAAGAGGACAGCTACATGATGAAAAGCACATGGGGTCCTTTCCTAACCCCTGCACATCAGCACATTCCAGCATGCTCCCCCAAAGTGACGGAAACCCCCTTGGTTTTCTTCATCTCCATGGTTACACCCAGCCGAGTCATCAGTGAATCTAGTTCGGTCTTCAGCAGTCAACTCCTAATTGGTCTTGGTACTTCCAGTCTATCTCCCACAAAACCCAGAGTTGTTGTCTCACATCTAAACCAGATTATGCCAAGAGCCTGCTTTAACTTCCGCAGTGGTGACTCCCCCCTCACTGCAGTGGTTTACAGAGTCAGAGCTTCGGACTTGTGCTAAGCCTGCCCACATTTGTTACTCAGAAAAGCACTTCTAGCAGGGCATGGTGGTGCAAGCCTTTAATCCTAGCACTTGGGAGGAAGAGGCAGGCAGATCTTTGTGAGTTCAAGGCCAGCCTGGTCTACAGAGAGCGTTCCAGGCCAGCTGGGGCTACAGGGAGACCCTGTCTTGAAAAGACAAAACAAAACAAAAAATCAATTTATTTATTTTTGTTTTTTTGAGACAAGGTCTCACTGTGTAGCCCTGGCTAGCCTGGAACTCACTGTGTAGATGAGGCTGGCCTTGATCTCACAGAGATCTACCTGCCTATACTTCCATAGTGCTAGAATTAAAGATATATACCACCACACCCAACCTTTATTTTTTTGAGACAAAGTTTCACTTTGTTGCTCTGTCTGTCCTAGAACTCACTTTGTAGACCAGATTGGTCTTGATCTCACAGAGGTCTACCTACCTCTGTTTCCTGAGTGCTGGGTCTAAAGATGGAAGTACCACAACACTCCACCACAGTCCATTCGTTGATTTTTTTATTAACAAAACTAAGAATCCAAAGAGGAGACCCCAATTTCCATGGTAACACTTGACACCCAAAGTGGGGCTCCCAAAAATTTCCTACAATACCAAGTAGCTAGGATTACAGGCCTGCATCACCAGGCTTGCCTTTAAATGCCTATTGTTTTATTGAGAAAAGATTTCTCCAAAGCCAATTCAATTGTTGTCTGAAGAGATACTTAAAGAATACTGAACGAGGGGCTGGAGAGATGGCTCAGCAGTTAAGAGCAATGGCTGCTTTTGCAGAGGAACTGAGTTCAAGTCCCAGCACCCACATGCTGGCTAACAACTCTAACTCCAGTTCCAGGCTGTCCTCTTCTGACCTCTGCAGGCATTGCACAACACTGGCACACTTACATGCATGTACGAATAACACTCATACACAAAAAAATAATAAATAAATAAAGTTAAAAATCTTAAAAAAGAAGTCTGAATGGCTTTGAATATTTCTAGTCTGTAGAATTCTGTGATGTGAGATAGAGACACAATGAGTTTGAATTTCTGATGTAGTCAACAAGTTTATGTCTTATAAGCCAATGTAATAATATTATTACTTTCAGTAAGACCCATTTACCTGGAGAATAATAAGAAATCCAGTAGAGACAACCTGACTCATAACTTAAAAAATTTTTTTTATTATTTTATTATTTTATGTGTATAAATGTACTGTCTGCATGTAAGTAGGTGCACCCGTGTCATGCAATGCTGCAGAGGTCAGAAGAGGGTGTGGGATTCCCCTGGAACTGGAGTTAAAGACGGTTCTTAGCTGCCATGTGGGTGCTGGGAATCGAACCCGGGTCCTCTACAAGAACAGTCGGCACTCTTAAACACTGAGTCATCTTTCCAGCCCCATCTTTATTACTTTTATTTTATGTGTATGAGTGTTTTGCCTGCATGTACGTACATGGACCTGTGTCCTGCAATCCCCACAGAGGTCAGAAGAGAGCATTAGGTACCTCGGAATTGGAATTATGGACACTTGTTAGCTGCCATGTGGGTGCTGAAAACTGGTCCTCCGCAAGAGCAGCCAGTGCTCTTAACTGCTGAGCCATCTGTACAGCCACTCTGGTTGTATTGCTGAATACCAGATTCATTGGCGAGTGAAACTGTTAAAGACAATTCTACCCCAACAGCACCTTGTGGTACTGTGAGTGATAGCCATCAGGGAAGAAGCGTCCAGTCAATTTTGAAACTTAAAAAATATATATAGATATATATTTTTACAATTTCATACATATATAAAATGTTTTTTTTTTTTTGAGACAGGATCCCCCTGTAGCTCCATCTGTTCTGGAACTCACTATGTAGACCAGGCTGGCCTTGAACTCACAGAGATCCGTCTGCCTCTGCCTCCCAAGTGCGAGGATTAAAGGCATGAACCACCACGCCCGGCCCAAAATGTATCTTTTAAAAAAGATTAAAACCACATTCTTTTTAATAATTATTTTTCGATTATTATTTTATGTATATGTATACCTGCTTTATGTATATGTGTGTAAGTGCCTCTCGGAATGTGTGTGAATGTCTGGCGTAAGTGAATGGTGGGCATTCAGGTGGTCAACTTCTGGCACAGTGCAGGTACATGCTAGATGCCAGGAGCGCTCCTGCTGAGGAACAATGGGGGATCTGGGTCTTGGGGTGGCAGGATGTAACGTCAGCTGGTCCTTCTTTGAGAAGGGGAACTCACTTCTTTTGGCGCTCTAGGGTCGCCTGAGGATAGACTTGGGGAAGGGCAGTCTGGAAGGCCAGGTGGAGCCACGGCTGAGCACGCCGGGCAGGTAAAGGCGAGGACCACAGCGACACCTGGCTTTGGTTCCAGGGGCCTGGCAGGCGGGTTCTCCTGGTGCAGGGGCGTGGCCTCGTGCTAGAGGCGTGGCCTCGAGCTGGGCGTGGCCTAGGGGTCGGAGGCCACACGGCGCGGGTGTCATGGCTGCCTCCATGCTGGGTTCTGTCTGCGGCTTGTGGCCGCCCCGCGTGGCGGGCCTGTGTCGCCGCCAGCCGCCCCAGTGTCTGTGGGAGCGCGCGCGGCTGCTCCCGGGGACCGAGGCAGCCCGGCGCAGCGTGGCGGCGGCCAGTGGGCTGGGCGCCCGGGGCTCTGCCCAGTACTGCCTGGAGCTGCTGCGGTGAGCCGCGGGGCTGCCCCGGGGTGATCGCGGAGGGCCGGTGGGGCTGGAGGGCGGGGAGGGCTGTCCTTGGAGCTGAGTCCCTGGCCCTGCTGGGTTCAGGTTGCGGGTACAGGGAGAAAGGGAGGCAGTTCACGGAGTGCGAAATCCTGGCAAGAATTCTTCACCTGCCCCAAGCATATCATGTTGCTTGATCCTTAATTTTAAGTGATCCTGCAACCTTTGCATACACAGCACGTTTTATTCATAGCAACCAGTAATTAATTTTAACATCACTAACTTTGGGTTCAGCACTATTAAAAGTAGTTTATAGGGGCCTGGAGAGATGTCTCAGCGGTTTAGAGCAGTGGCTGCTCTTGCAGACCTGGGTTTGGTTACCAGCACCCCATGTTAGCTAACCGTGGTCTATAACTCCAGTTCGAGGGGGTCCCTACGCCCTCTTCTGACTTCTGCAGACACTGCATTGCTCGGGTGCACTTAATTGCAGGCAATACATATATAAAATAAGTAAACTTTTTTTTTTTTTGGTCTTTTCGAGACAGGGTCTCCCTTTAGTTCCAGTTGGCCTGGAGCTCGCTCTGTACACCAGACTGGCCTTCAACTCACAGAGATCCGCCTACCTCTGCCTCCCGAGTTCTGGGATTAAAGGCTTGCGCCACTACGCCCGGCTACAATTTTTTTTTAAGACAGGGTCTCCCTGTAGTCCCAGTTGGCCTAGAACTCTCTATGTAGTGCAGGCTGTTCATGTACTCACAGAGATCCGCCTGCGTCTGCCTCCCCAGTGCTGGGATTACAGAAGCTGGGCATGTAATGCGGTAGAGTGATTGCCTAGTATACACTGGGTCCTAGCTTAGATCTCCAGTATCTCCAGAAACTTGGCACACATCTGTAATTCTTTTTTTTTTTTAAAAATTTTATTTATTTATGTATGTGTATGAATGTACTGTCTGCATGCAAGTTTGTGCACCCGTGTCGTGCAATGCCGCGGAGGTCAGAAGTCAGCGTCGGATTCCCCTAGAACTGGAGTTCTCCTGGAATTGGAGTTTCAGACGGTTCTCGGCCGCCATGTGGGTGCTGGGGATCGAACCCGGGTCCTCTGTAAGAGCGGTTGGCACTCTTAACCGCTAGGCCATCTCTCCAGCCCACATCTTTAATTCTGATACTTGGGAGGTAGAGGCCGGAGGATCAGAAATTCAAGGTTGACCATGGCTACAGACCAGCCATGGCCTCATGACACTGTTACTAAAAAAATGTTTGCAGCGGGCCATGGTGGTGCCCACCTTTAACCCCAGCACTTTGGAGGCAGAGGCATGCAGAGATCAAGGCCAACCTGGTCTACGTAGCAAGTTCCAGGCCACCGAGGGCTACAGGGAGACCCTGTCTCAAGAAAGCAAAAAACCAAAAGTTTATAAAAATAAATAAAAGTAGTCCACAAGTACATTTAACACTCCTTACAAATTGTAGGACAAACATAGACTGACCATTTAGGCTTGTAAGAACCAAAGCCTTTAGAATAGTGCCTGGACATACTTAGGTTATTATCGTTCAGTATATGCACACACATATAAGCACATAAATATGCGCACGTGCATACACACACGCACACGCACGCATGAACACATCAGGATCAAGGCAGCAAGGGATTTGCCCAAATTTTACTAGAAGAGCTTCATGAAGTCAGGGACTTGTGTTTTGTTCACCTCATTAGTTCCTCATTAGACACATGAGGGTGAAGTCCTGCCTTGCAGTTGAGGCCTATGAACAACTATGGCTTAACAATACCCACCAACCTCACCCCTGCGTTCTGTCCTTCTTTGATAATAGTACTATCTACTTTTTAAATACCTGGCTTTAAGTGCTTCTAAAAGATCTAGGATAACTAAATTACCTTGGATTTTATTGGGCAAGTAAATTAAAAAAATAGACGTACCTGAGTGTTCTTGTGCTATTTTGGGTTTTCCCTCTCTCTTCCCTCCCTCCCTCCCTCCCTTTGTCTATCTTTTCTTTTTCTTATTTATTTATTTATTTATTTATTTCTTGTGTATGGGGTTTGTGCATCCGTGTCATGCAATGCTGCGGAGGTCAGAGGAGGGTGTCGTATTCCCCTGGAACTGGAGCCAAAGATGGTTCTCAGCAGCCATGTGGGTGCTGGGGATCGAACCCGGGTCCTCTGCAAGAGCAGTCGGCGCTCTTAACCGCTAGGCCATCTCTCCAGCCCTCTCTCTTTTTTTTAAATGGAGGGTCTTGCCCAGGAACTTGGCACTTGAGACTTTCCTGCTGCTGCAGCCTCCCAGGTGCTGGGCATACCTTCCTCTCCCATGGTTGTGGTTGCTGTGTCAGCTACACCTGCCATTATTTGTAAAAGACAGATTCTTGCTACACCTGCCTTTTTTTTTTTTTTCTTTTCTTTCTTTCTTTTTCCTTTGGTATTTTTGAGACAGGGTCTCCTTGTAGCCCCAGTTGGCCTGGAACTTGCTTTGTAGACCAGGCTGGCCTTGAACTCACAGAGATATGCCTGCCTCTGCCTCCCGAGTGCTGGGATTAAAGGCGTGCGCCACCACGTCTGGAACACCTGCCGTTTTTAAAAGGCAGATCTTGCTGTGTTTTTACAGGATGGCCTCGAACACTCAGGCCCAGCCACCCATCTTTGAACCTCCTGAGTATACTGTATCCAGCCTGTCGTTCTTGGATGCTTACATCTCCATAGACTCTGTAAGCCTGTTTCTGGTGTTCTTTTGACAGTCCTCTTCCAGTCTCTGAACATTTCCTTGCTCTATGCTCAAGAAGGTGTTTTAGGCTTGTTTGGGATCTTCCCTGCCCAAGCTTGGGGCAATCCTTCTTCCAAGAACCCCTAAGAGGACTTAGGAACTGGTATCTGGGCTCTTGGTATTATTCATGATGGGGGGAGTATGGAGGATATGTGTGCTTCCAGAAGGCTGTTTAAGCAAATGCTAAAACATTAGACATAAACACACACACACAAACACACACACACACACACACACACACATCCCATTACATTGGTTTCTATGTCTTAATTTCTCTGTCTTTCTATATATATATATGTAGTAACTTGCTTAAATTATTTTAAAGCCCCTCTCCCTTATTGTTTGTTGAGACACAGTCTCACATAGCCCATGGTGTCTCAAACTCTTGATCCTCTTGCCTCCACCTCTGAAATGCTGGGATCGCAAGCATACGCCAACATGCCTAGCTTTGAGTTCATCTTTTACAGTTCATTTGAATTAATAGAAAGAAAGTATTCTAGAGCAATTAAAATTACTAGTGCTAGATAAAATAACATTTCTTTTTTATCATGTTTGGGGTGAGAGCCAGACAACATTTTTCCTAGTTATAGAGAAATAGGTATACATTTTTTCAAAGGTTTATTACTTATGTGTATTTATGAGTGCCTGCAAGAGTTTATATGCAAATGTGTGTGCGGGTGGCTGAGGGGGCCAAGGGGTGTCGGATCCCCTGGAACTGAAGTTAAAGGCAGTTGTGAGCCGCCTAATGTGAGTGCTGGGAGCTGAAGCCAGGTCCTCTGCAAGAGCAACAGAAGCTCTTAACAGTGATCCAGGTAGATACAAAAATTGAGAAATATCAGCCAGGCGTGGTGGCACATGCCTTTAATCCTAGCACTTGGGAGGCAGAGGCAGGCGGATCTTTGTGAGTTCAAGGCTAGCCTGGTCTATAGAGCAAGTTCCAGGACACCTGGGGCTACAGGGAGACCCTGTCTCGAAAAGACCAAAAAAAAAAAAAAAATTTGAGAAATATCAGGCCTATTGTCAACCAAAGTCTCATTGTTTTCAGTTAATTTTGGTATTTTACATTGCCATGCCTGTCTCATGTGCAGTATGGAAAGCAAACACTCACTACCTTTTTTTCTTTTGTTTCTATTTGTTGCAGGAAACGAGATTATGAAAGTTATTTATGCTCCCTGCTGCTCCCTGAAGAATGCCGAAGCTCTGTTTGTGCGCTGAGGGCCTTCAATGTGGAACTGGCTCAGGCTGGTATTAAAAATACCTTAAAATGTTATTACACAGCTGGGTGTGGTGATGCATGCCTTTAATCCCAGCACTCAGAAGGCAGAGGCAGGTAGATCTCTGTGAGTTCAAGGCCAACCTGGTCTACATAGCAAGCTCCAGGCCAACTGTGACTAAAGGGAGACCCTGTCTCAAAAAGACCAAAAAAAAAGAAGAAGAAAATGAAAAAGAAAAAAATGTTATTACACCTGGGCATAGTGGGACAGGCCTTTAATCCCAGCACTTGGGAGGCAGAGGCAAGTGGATCTCTTGAGTTCAAGGCCAGCCTGATCTACATAGTGAGTTCCAAGACAACTGGGGCTATGGGGAGACTCTGTCTCAAAAAAGACCAAAAAAAAAAATGTTATATTGGGGGCTAGGGAGATGGCTCAGCAGTTGAGAGTGCCAACTGCTCTTGCAGAGGACCCAAGTTCAATTCCCAGCACCCACATGGTGACTAAGAACCATCTTTAAGCCAGGCGTGGTGGCACACGCCTTTAAAGAAAAAAGAGAAAAAAATATAATTACAAGATGGGGTTAGAATGTGTTTAATTCTGAACAATAAAGACATAGGGCTGTAATTTATGTTAGACAGATGTGCTTAAAGTCTGCTGGTGATCTGATCATGGTGGCACACATCTTTAATCTCAGCAGTCAGAAGGCAGAGGCAGATGATCTCTGTGAGATCAAGGCTAGCCTGATCTACATATTGAGTTCCAGGCCAGATGGTGCTATAGGGAGACCCTGTCTCAAGAAAAAAAATAAAAAGTCTGTAGTCAGTTCTTTTTTTTTATTTCTTTATTTTTACATGTATAAATGTACTGTCTGCATGTAGGTTTGTGCACCTGTGTCGTGTAGTGCCACAGAGGTCAGAAGAGGGTGTCGGATTCCCCTGGAACTGGAGTTAAAAGACAGTTCTCAGCCGCCATGTGGGTGCTGGAGATCGAACCCGGGTCCTCTGCAAGAGCAGTCGGCACGCTTAACCGCTAGGCCATCTCTCCAGCCCCGACTGTTTCTCCTGCTAACTACTCAGACTATGCTTAAATTCAGTACCCAAAAATAAAACGACCTGTTGAATTTAATGTTTCTGGAAATGATATTCTAGACTTGTATATTTCTTCTTCTGAGTGCAATTTGCCCTTTACCATTTGCAATTACCTTTGTTAATTAAATAAGCTAAGCATAATCTGACTGCTTGTTCTACCAGTTGCATAATTGTGTATATCCCAAGCTCTCTTTAAGTTGAAATTTTAACATCAGTGGAATAAGGAATGGACTCCAGATTCTGTGGACTGTAGAGTGGAAGGGATTCTGGGATACCTCGATCCTGACTGACATTTGTCTCAGCGTCATGAGAGATCCTTCTTTTTCAGTGAATGGACAGAATACATGTAGCTACAAAGAATACTTGAAATGTGTGGAAATGAAGAAGTTTAGATAGAATGGCCTTGGTGTTCCCAGAAAGTCAGGTGGAGGGGTCATTTAACAGAGAGAGCTTGGCGTCTGGAAGAGTGGCAGGTCTGACTCAGCTTCCTTATAGAACGTGGGAGACATGAACAAGAAACGAATGGAAATGAATGGAAGGATGTAAGCACAGGGCTGGAGCCCAGCTAAGATGCACTGTCTTGAATCCTCAGTCTACTAAACCAGCTTTTTTTTGTTTTTCCATTCTGATGTATTCCTAGAAATCATGGGTCATGTCCCTCNATAATTGTGTATATCCCAAGCTCTCTTTAAGTTGAAATTTTAACATCAGTGGAATAAGGAATGGACTCCAGATTCTGTGGACTGTAGAGTGGAAGGGATTCTGGGATACCTCGATCCTGACTGACATTTGTCTCAGCGTCATGAGAGATCCTTCTTTTTCAGTGAATGGACAGAATACATGTAGCTACAAAGAACACTTGAAATGTGTGGAAATGAAGAAGTTTAGATAGAATGGCCTTGGTGTTCCCAGAAAGTCAGGTGGAGGGGTCATTTAACAGAGAGAGCTTGGCGTCTGGAAGAGTGGCAGGTCTGACTCAGCTTCCTTATAGAACGTGGGAGACATGAACAAGAAACGAATGGAAATGAATGGAAGGATGTAAGCACAGGGCTGGAGCCCAGCTAAGATGCACTGTCTTGAATCCTCAGTCTACTAAACCAGCTTTTTTTTGTTTTTCCATTCTGATGTATTCCTAGAAATCATGGGTCATGTCCCTCATCTCTTCTGCAGGAAGGTATAAACTACAGGACAGCATACATATATGTGTGTGTGTGTGGGGGTGTTTTTGAAATAGGGTCTCCCTGTAGCTCCAGTTGGCCTGGAACTTGCTCTGGGATTAAAGGTGCTACCACAGCCAGTTTAACAGCATGTTAAATCATCATAATTTAGCTATAAAACTGTGGCCTTTCATTATGTTTCGGGGGAGCCTTTTTGAGACAGGGTCTCTCTGTAGTCCCAGCTGGCCTGAAACTCGCTGTGTAAACCAGGCTGGCTTTGAACTCACAGAGATCTGCCTGTGTCTGCCTGGGATTAAAGGCATGCACCACCACACCTGGCCCAACTCTGTCGCTTTTTAAGAGTATCTCGCTACTACTTGACACATAGAGCCTTGTTCATTGACCCATTCATCTTTAGGATAAGCGAGACACTCTTTTAGGCTCAATGGGCAGCAGAGAATGAAACATGCAGTCTCTGCGTTCAGCGAGTAAATAATTGTATTGAATCAGATCAGACAAAGGTCTAGAGAAAACAAAGTAGGCGAAGGGGGCTGGGAACGTTGAGTAGAGTAGGGGTTCAGGTCAAGAAAAACCTGATTGAGAAGATAGCATTAGAGCAAAGATTCAAAGGGGTTAGGGAAGGAGCTCTGAAGATAATGTTGGTAAAGAGAGTTCTGGGGAGGGAGAATAGCAGGTGCAAAGGTGTCGATGCCTGCCATGCTCAAAGAGTAGAAGCCCAGCATGGGACGGTGGTGTGTGTGTGTGTGTGTGTGTGTGTGTGTGTGTGTGTGTGTGTGATGACACTAGAGACACTTGAGACCATTACAGCTACCTCAGCCTTTACTGTGGTGAGATGGACAGTCATTGGAGGCCCTGAGCAAAGCAGCAGCATTTCTTGGTCATGTTAAACAGCCGAGAACTGTCTGAAACTCCAATTCCAGGAGAACTCCAGTTCCAGGGGAATCCAACACCCTCTTCTGACCTCCGTGGCATTGCACAACACAGGTGCACAAACTTGCATGCAGACAGTACATCCATACACATACAGAAATAAATAAAATTAATTAAAAAAAAATAATAAAGATCCCCTTGGGGGTGGGGGCTGTAGCTCAGCGGTAGGGCCCTTGCCTCGGGTGCACACTCCCGGTTTCAATCCCTAGCACTCAATCCCTCAACACCCTTCCGCCCCCATAAAAATAAAAAGATTACCCTTGAAGCAGGCACGGTGGCTCTCTCCTATAATCTTGACACTGGGGAGGCAAAGGCAGGAGGATCACCTCAAGTTTGAGGCTAGTCTGGTCTACATAGCAAGCACCAGGCCAGCCTGGGCTACATGATGAGACCCTGATTCAAATAAACAAAGGATCACCCTTACTGATGTGTTCTGCACTATATGCCGGCCAGACCCAGAAGTTCGCTAACTAAGCCTTCTACCCTCCACAGATTCACCGGAGGTCAGGGGCAGTAACTAGAGAAACTTTTTATTTGGAAGTAGTTTCACAAACAGAAAAGTAAGAATTATATAAAGAATACCCATATTCCCTTTTGTTAATATTTTGCTCAGATTTTCTTTATTAGTCCATCTGTATATGTGAACACAAAAACCTTGTCTACACCATAGTTTTTATCCCTATAAATAAACAAGTATATATTTTTTATAAGAATAAGGGGCTGGAGAGATGGCTCAGCAGTTAAACACTTACTGTTCTTCCAGAGGACCTGGGTTTGATTCCCAGCACCTACATATGGCTAACAACCATCTATGACTACAGTTTCAGGGGATCTGACTCCCGCTTCTGGCCTCTGTGGGCATTGTACACAAATGTACTACATACATGCAAGCAAAACATTCATACTCATAAAATAAAAAGAATAAAATATCTTAATAAAGAATAAGGATATTCTCTTACATAAGCATGTACAGTTAGGAATGAACAGGTTCAGCATTGCTACACAGTACTTTCCTTTGTAAATATCTTAATAAAGAATAAGGATATTCTCTTACATAAGCATGTACAGTTAGGAATGAACAGGTTCAGCATTGCTACACAGTACTTTCCTTTGATGAACTATCTAGTTTCCAGTTTCAGCAGCTGATCTAGTAATATCCTTTATGGAATTTTTCCTTCAATGTAGGATCCAGCCTGGACCAGCTATTTTATCTGTTTGTGTCATTAGCCTCTATTACTTCACTTCGGTTTATTTCAGTGCTGCTGTGGTTGAGCCCATGCTTTCACATGTGCTTTGCACTGAACCATGTCCACAGCCCTTCAGCCTTCTACCTAGAATATTTTCATAACACTTTTTGGGTTTTGGAGACAAAGTCTCCATGTACCCCTGGCTGGCCCAGAACTTGCTATGTAGACCAGGCTAGCCTCCATTTCATAGAGATCCACCTGCCTCTGCCTCTGAAGTGCAGGGATTGAGGATGTGCACCACCACTTCTGACCAGCCTTTAGCTTTTTAAGGTAGAGTCTCCCTGTGTAGCCCAGGCTGGACTTGAGGTAGCCCAGGCTGACCTCAAGCTACCCATCCTTTGCTCCTCGTTTCTGAATGCTAGGCTTACGGGTGTGCTGCCTTGTCTGCTCCAGAAGGCATTCTTTTTTTATTTTTTATTTTTTTGTCTTTTTGAGACAGGGTCTCCCTGTAGCCCCAGCTGTCCTGGAACTCACTATGTAGACCAGGCTGGCCTTGAACTCACAGAGATCCGCCTGCCTCTGCCTCTCGAGTGCTAGGATTAAAGGCATGAACCACCATGCCCTGCTTAAAGACGGTTCTTAGCCACCATTGTGGGTGCTGGTAATCGAACCCAGGTCCTCTGCAAGAGCAGTTGGTGCTCTTAACCGCTGAGCCATCTCTCCAACCCAGAAGGCCATTCTTAATCAGTAGTGAATGAAGGACATAGTTTAGCAATAATTTACTTGTTTATTTTATGCGTATGAATGTTTTGCTTGCATACGAGTGTCCCATGTACATACACTGTCCATGGAGTCCAGAAGAGGCAAACTGGATCTGGAGTCCCAGGTAGTTGCTAGGTGCCACATGGGTGCTGGGAACTGAACCTGGGTCTCTGGAAGAATAGTCAGTGCTCTTAACTGCTGACCCAGGGCTCCAGCCTCCAGTTCAGTAATATTTTCCAAATTGTTTGGGGGCTGGGGACATGGTTTAATCAGTAAAGTGTTTGTCTTGTAAGCAGGACCTAAGTTTAGATCCCCAGCACCTACATAAAAGTAAAACTGCCGGGCGTGTGCGCACCTTTAATCCTACACTTGGAAGCCAGAGGGCAGGCGATCTTTGTAGTTCAAGGCCACCTGTCTACAGATGAGTTCCAGACACGCTACAGGAACCCTGTCTCAAAAGACAAAAAAAAAAAAAAAAAAAAAAGTAGCAATCCTGGTGCGTGCCTCTAACCCAGTGTCTGAGGATGGGTTAGAGACCAGGCAGACTCCATTGGAGCCCACTGCCAGCCAGTCTGCTGAAGTTGAATGAGCTCCAGGTAAGAAGAGTGAGGCAACACCAGATGGTGCTGACTGTTCCCAGCTGCCTGGTACCGGCTAGCTCTCCTCGGGGGGTCGCAAGTTTTTGGGAGAGTCCCTTTGGCAGAAAAACACAGGGAAGCTTGAACAGCGTGTAGAAATGAAGAACTAAGGGATTTTTTCAGATTACAGCAACTTTATGAATCAGGGGCAGTGATTATCATCTTTTGGGAGAGGGCAAGAACAAAAGGAATTTGGCAACTCACAATTACATAGGAGGTAAAAAAGCAGATTTACACATTAAACTAAAAAAGCTCAGGCAACTTCAGAGCCCAGGAAACTAAAACATCAACAAAGTTTGGGTTAGAAATAAACTTCTTTGAAGTAAAATTAGAAATCTTTTTTTTTTTTTTGTGTTTTGAGACAGGTCTCCCTGTAGCCCCAGCTGTCCCTGGAACTCGCTCTGTAGACCGGCCTGGCCTTGAACCCACAAGATCCACCTGCCTCTGCCTCCAAGTGCTAGGACTAAAGGCATCCACAACCACGCCCGCAAAATGTAGAAATCTTAAGACAACCTTTACTGAGGATATAACATCTAAGAAGACAAGGTCATAATTGAAAAGTCACAGCTCACAGAGTAGTAACTACAAAGTTCTTTAACAGCAAATATTGGTCTTATGTCTCCATTCTGAGGCTAGAGTAAATATATCCTAAAGTTAATAGTTGCTTTTAAGTTCCTATTGAAGTAAAAACCTTATTACTATAGTATCCTAAGTTAGCTATTAGTTTTCTAACTCTAACTGCTAATCTAGGGTTTAAATTTTTACTGAAAACTAATAGCTGTCCCACTGTTTGCTCTAGCTAACAGCTTTGTTTTTTATCAGATAAGTGGCTGGTGTAAAGAGACTTAGTCTCTATCTTGCTTTACTTGGAGTGTTAGAATCCAGGCTTTAGCAAGAGGAATGTCTTATCTAACTCTTTGTCGGGACCGAAGAGGAAAAAAAGGAATTCTTTACTTTTTAGGTTTAGGTAATTTTTTATTTTAAGCTTAAGTAGACGATGTCTTTTCATCATACAATTTTTTACCACTGAATCTTCTGTTTTCTTTAAGCGACATTCATGAGGCAAGAACATTACTGTATCCAATTATTTTGTTTTCTTGATCTGAAGCAATTTTTAACCTTGCCATATATATTAATAGCTTACATTATATTGTTTGGTAAGGAGAAAGGTCTGTTTTTTTACTTTGGATCTGCAGAAAATTCGTGCTGCCAGGAAAAAGCCCTGTGCCAAAGAGAGGCATTTTAATTGCCAGTTCTTGACACATTCAACAAGTTTATTTTGTATCTATCAGCTGGCCCTAAGAAAAGATCTTTATGTGCTTAGTGTTATGCTGAAGTCAACACGCCAAAAAAAGAAAAATGGTAATATCCAGGAAGCATCTCAATCTCTGGGTGATCTTAGCCGGGTATTCTGCCAGGGCCCTCCAGGGGGTCCAGCCCCATAGGACACATCTCCCCCGCCTGTTTTTGAATATGATTTCTCATATTACGTTACACAGACGCCACTGGAGTTGGTGTGGCACACCGCGGGACTCGTGATGCCGCAACCAGACATAACCTTTGGCCTCATACACCCTGCACATTGCATCCATATGCAACACACACCACATATAGACACATGCCACATAAATTATTAACTCTATGAATGAGCTTAAGTAAATGTTTAGTCCAGGGTCCCTCTGCCACTACTGCCAAGTAGTGTGCCCCTCCTGCCTGTTCACATTGCCTGGGGCCTGGACCATCACTTTGTGTCCCAGGGAGCCTGAGCTCTCCTTCCCTGTCCTGATACTCCCCTGCCTGGAAAGCTTCCTGCCCCCATCAGCCCCACTGACAGTGGCAGCTGCACCGCGCTGTTACTCACATCTGTAAATATGTTATGAGTCGGAGTGTGAGGACAGGAAACCCTGCTTGTTTCATGATATTTATTTATTTATTTAGTGTAGGAATGTACTGTCTGCAATTAGGTTTTGCACCCGTGTGCCATGAAGAGGTCAAAGAGGGTGTCAGGTTCCCCCTGGAACTGGACTTGAAGACAGTTCTCCCCGCCGCCATGTGGGTGCTGGGGATCGAACCCGGGCCTCGTGCAGAGCAGTCGGCCGCTCTTAACTGCTAGACCATCCTCCGCCCCTCATAAATTTTTGTTGTTTTCACATCTTTCTGTAATGTAATTCTGTATCGCTTTTTTAAAGTTGTACAAAAAAAGGTTGGGAAAAAAAAAAAAATTTTTTTCAATTTTTTTATTTTTTTCNATCTTTTTTAAGACAGGGTCTCCCTGTATCCTCAACTGGCCTAGAACTCTATATAGACCAGGCTGCCCTTGAACTCACAGAGATCTGCCTGCCTCTGCTTCCCGAGTGCTGGGATCAAAGGTGTGCACCACCATGCCTAAGTTTAAAAAATTTTTATTTATGTGTTTTTGTATGCTATGGGTGCCCACAGAGGACAGAAGAAGGTGCTGGATCTCATGGAACTGGAGTTACAGAAAAGGTTATAAGCTGCCTTATATGGGTGCTGGGAACCAACCAAACTTGAGTCCTTTGCAAGAGCAATAAGCACTCTTATCTGCTGAACCATTTCTTCAGCCCCTCCCCTTGGCTCATCAATTTTGAGCAAAAATTTTGTGGCTGATTTTTTTTCCTCATGTTGAATTTGGTAAAAGAATGATTGAACTTGGACGGACACACACACACACACACACACACACACACACAAATCAAACTAAAGATTTGAGGTATCACAGTACAGGAGCTGTTTCTCAGAGCTACTGCAGCAGGAGTCTCTTACTGTGTTTATCTCTGTAAGTGTATGTAATCACTTAAGCAGCTGGTTTGCACATAGAAAGAATCTCAGCAATCCAAATACTGTAATGATTCTCACAGGAAAAGGGGGCAGATTTGGAGGCACAGATATGTTAGAAATGAAGAAGCCAATTTGCTGAAGAAAATAGCTGGTTTTGTTTTTTGGACCAGGGTCTCATAATAGCCCAGGCTGGCTTTGAGGTAGCTGAGGCTGATCCTCCTGCCTCCACCTCCCAAAGGTGAGGATTGCAGGTGGGTGCCACCAAATCCAAGATAAAACAACTCTTGGGCCAGCGAAGTGGTCAATGGGTAAAGTACCCCACACGCCTGGCAACTCGAATTTAATCTCTGGAACCCACATAAGGGTGGAATGAGAGGACAGCTGTGTGAAGGTCAGGACAGCTGTGTGAAGGTCAGAGGACAGCTGTGTGAAGGTCAGAGGACAGCTGTGTGAAGGTCAGAGGGCAGCTGTGTGAAGGTCAGAGGACAGCTGTGTGAAGGTCAGGACAGCTGTGTGAAGGTCAGAGGACAGCTGTGTGAGGGTCAGAGGACAGCTGTGAAGGTCAGAGGACAGCTGTGTGAGGGTCAGAGGACAGCAGTGTGAGGGTCAGAGGACAGCTGTGTGAGGGTCAGAGGACAGCTGTGTGAATGTCAGAGGATAGCTGTGTGAGGGTCAGAGGACAGCTCTGTGCAGTCGGTTCTCTCCTCCCACCTTTTCCCTCTGATATTTTGGTTAATGTGTCACCAGTATATAATTTAAAGTCAGCACTTCTGCTGGACCGTTCTTGCCTTCCTTTTGGGCAAGGCTTTGTCTCACCCTGGTCTCTCCAGCCTTTGGGCAAGGCTGTGTCTCTCCCTGGTCTCTCCAGCCTTTGGGCAAGGCTTTGTCTCACCCTGGTCTCCAGCCTTTGGGCAAGGCTGTGTCTCTCCCTGGTCTCTCCAGCCTTTGGGCAAGGCTTTGTCTCACCCTGGTCTCTCCAGCCTTTGGGCAAGGCTGTGTCTCTCCCTGGTCTCCAGCCTTTGGGCAAGGCTTTGTCTCACCCTGGTCTCTCCAGCCTTTGGGCAAGGCTATGTCTCACCCTGGTCTCTAGCCTTTGGGCAAGGCTATGTCTCACCCTGGTCTCTCCAGCCTTTGGGCAAGGCTTTGTCTCACCCTGGTCTCTCCAGCCTTTCCACCTGTGATGTTTCCAAGGATGTCAGTTGTAATCAGCCAGTTCATTGCTGTGCAGTGACTTTTTTCTTTTTCACTTAAAAAAATTAATTTATGGGCTGGGTGTGGTAGCGCATGCCTTTAATCCTAGCACTTGGGAGGCAGAGGCAGGTGGATCTCTGTGATTTCAAGGCCAGCCTGGTCTACAGAGTGAGCTCCAGGCCAGCTGGGACTTAAAGGGAGACCCTGTCTTGAAAAGAAAAATAAAAAAAATTATTTTATTTTATGGGTGTGAATGTATTGCTTGCATGTGTGTAAGTGCAGCCTTATTGTGCAGTGTCCACAGAGGTCAGAAGAGGGCATCAGATCTCCTAGAACTGGAGTTATGGATGGTTGTTAGTTGCCGTGTGGGTGCTAGGATTTGCATGCAGGTCCTCTGCAATGGCAGCCAGTGCTCCTAACAGCCGAGCCGTCTCCCCAGTCTGTACACAGTGACTTCTGAGCTAGAGAAGCCCTGCAGCTGCTCTTGTTTTGTCTTGTGGTAGACTCTCCATTGGAGGATGTGGCATTTTCCTCCACGGGATTTGCTCTTGTCTTAGTCTTGCACAAGGGAAAATGTCTGTTTTCTCTAGTTTATTTACTATTTATTTATTTTTTAGATAGGATTTTATATTGGAGGCTAGCCTCAGACTTGCTTTGTAGCTAAGGATGGTTTAAACTCCTGCCCCACCTTCTCAGTGCTCATACTACAGGCTTGTGCCACTACACCTGGTTTATGTGATTCTGGGAATTGAACTCATAGCTTCCTACATACAAGCAGGCACTTCATCAACTGAGAGACATACCCAGACCCTTCCCCCCTTTTTTTTTTGTCTTTTTGAGACAGGGTCTCTCTTTGGCCCCAGCTGTCCTGGAACTTGCTATGTAGACCAGGCTGGCCTTGAACTCACAGAGATCCACTTGCCTCTGCCTCCCAAGTGCTGGGATTAAAGGCATGCACCACTATGTCTGGCTTCCTTATCTTTGTGTGTGTGTGTGTGTGTGTGTGTGTGTGTGTGTGTGTAAAAACACTATTTTATTCTTTTATCTTTAATAGAAAGTAAATATATATAAAATTTGGAGGGACTGGACTAACAATACATTTTGTATAATTAATAAACAGGGTCTCACTCCGTATTTCGGGCTTGCCTGGAATTTACCATATCCCCTACAGTGGCTTCAAACTCAGGGCAGTGGTTTTGGACATGAATCTAGGGTTATGGACACAAATCACCACAACAGCTTGTATATTATCTAATGAAAAAGAAAAATTAATTAGTGTCACTGGGGAAAATGTGCACATAGTCAGGTTCATACTCTGTGGTGTCCAGTTCTGTTGGCTCTGATGGGTACAGAGAGTCATGTGTTGACCACCATAATAATGATGTAGGACAGTTCCATTAACTCAAAGTTTTTCCTCAAAATAATGGATGTTTTGGTACTGGGGTTTGAACCTCTGGGGCTTCCACGCAGAGCTAGGTGAGTACTCTACCCTTGAGCTTTATCTCCAAGCCCAGAGTTTTTAAACTCTATTTACAGGTTAAGGACTCAGTCTCTGAAAAAACAATTGGACTGATGCGAATGCAGTTCTGGAAGAAAGCCTTGGAAGATATGTACTCTGACAGCCCACCACAGCAGCCTGTGGCCATTGAACTCTGGAAGGTAAAAACACAAGTACAAACAAACCACCCTCATGTATACATAGATATACTCACATGTGTGGATACTGCTTTTAATTTGTGAGACTACTATTTGAGCCTCAGTTTTTGGTGGATGTAATTCAGATATCGGCAATGGTGGGAGAATCTGTCCAGTGTTCAAATCTGTTTTGGCAGGCGTGTTAGTTACTTCTCTTGTTACTACAGCGAAGTATGTATCTGACAAAGCAACTGAAGGAAGGAAGTGTTTATCTAGCTTAGAGTTCCTGGGAAGGATGTGCCTGCACGGCGGGACATGGCTGCTCAGGGTGGGTCCAGTCAGGAAGCAGAGAGTGGTGAATGCTTGTGCTCAGCAGCTCCCGCCACTTAAAAAAGCTATTACTAAAAGCTATTACTATTTGTGTGTGCGCATGACAGAGAGAGAGAGAGAGAGAAAGAGAGAGAGAGAGAGAGAGAAAGAGAGAGAGAGAGAGAGAGAGAGAGAGAGAGAGAGAGAGAGAGAGAGAGAGAGA
>VZQC01004623.1:93731-131395 GCA_009823505.1 Rhizomys pruinosus | reverse complement strand
GACAGAAGGGGAGGGAGAGAAAAAAAGAGAGAGAGAGAGAGAAAGAGAGAGAGAGAGAGAGAGAGAGAGAGAGAGAGAGAGAGAGAGAGAGAGAGAGAAACAGAGAGACAGAGAACTCCCGCAAGCGTGAGAGCTTGTGTGGGAAGCCATAGAGCGCAGAGTGTGAAGTCACTGGATAACTTCTTTCAGGAGTCACTTCTCTCTTTCCACCACTGGTTCATCCAGAGTAAGGCTTGTGCAAAAAGCGTTTACCAATGGAGGCATCTTGCAGGCCCATGTATTTCTTTAGTAAATGAAAAGAGAAGAATTTTAGCTAGGCGTGGTGGCGCACGCCTTTAATCCTAGCATTTGGGAGGCAGAGGCAGGCGGATCTTTGTGAGTTCAAGGCCAGCCTGGTCTACAGAGTGAGTTCCAGGACAGCTGGGGCTACAGGGAGACCCTGTCTCAAAAAGATCAATCAATCAATCAATCAATAAGAAAAGAGAAGAATTTTATCTTTATATTATAAATTAGTTATATATTTTTCTATATACATGGTTTCAGGATTTAAACTCTGCCAATTTTGGTGCAACAACAGGTACATTTTGGTTCCTTAGAAGCCCAACAGCTCCTTTACCATTATTTCACTCCAGACTAGATGATGGAACATGTGTAGTAGGTCTTTTGTGAAGGAAAACTTTTAGCATATTATAGACACAAATCTAAAATGACCTTGTCTAGTTTAATAAAAGTATCTAGTGTCCAATTTTAGATATAGTGAATAGAAATTTATGGGCTTGAGTATTTAAATAGCTTTATTTTTATTTTATTTATTATTTATTTTGTATGTGTATGAGTGTACTGTCTGCATGTAGGTCTGTGCACCCGTGTCCTGCAATGCCGCAGAGGTCAGAAGGGGCATCAGATTCTCCTAGAACTGGAGTTAAAAACGATTCTCAGCCGCCATGTGGGTGCTGGGGATCAAACCTGGCTCCTCTGCAAGGGCAGTTGGTGTTCTCCAACCCCCCCCACCTTTTTTTTTCTTCTTTTTTATTTTCAGACAGTCTTTAAAGGGTACAGTCTTAGCATGGTCTTCCCTCCATAAGCATTCATTTTTGGATTCATCTAATATTTTCTCAGTATTAGATGTAGCTTATGGATTCTTAGCTGGAGTACTTCCTAGGAAATGTGTCCTTGTCAAGGTGTCATTTCTGGAGGGGCATTGTCTATTGGAACTTCTTTTAAATAATTAAAAAAATTAGACAGGATTCTATTATGTAGTTTTCACTGGCCTGGAACTTTCTCTACAGCAAGCTGGCCTTGAACTCAGAGATCTGCTTGCTTCTTCCTGAATGCTGAGATTAAATTACAAAACAAAAACACCACACCCAGGTGCCATAAATATCTATATATGTAATCTATATCTATATAATATATAATATATATCTTTATATATATTAAAACTAGGGTCTTGGGGCTGGAGAGATAGCCTAGTGGTTTAGAGTGCCGACTGCTCTTGCAGAGGACCCGGGTTCGATCCCCAGCACCCACATGGCGGCTGAGAACCGTCTGTAACTCCAATTCCAGAAGAACTCCAATTCCAGGGGAATCCGACACCCTCTTCTGACTTCTGCAGCATTGCACAACACAGGTGCACATACCTGCATGCAGACAGTACATTCATACACATTAAAAAATAATAATAATAAATAAATAAAATTAAAAAAACAAACAAACTAGGGTCTTGCTCTACTGCTGAGACCTGCATAAAACTTGTAATGATCCTCCTGCCTCAGACTCTCAAGTACTAAGATTACAAATGTGTGTACCCATGCCTGGATTTTTTTTCTTTGTTTTAGTTTACTTGTCATTTTTAGAGAAGTGATTATTTTTGCTAATGAAGAGATTCTGTGTCCTGTGGGAGAAAGTTTGAATAGAAGATACGAACACAGAAGTCAGGAAAGTTCTTGTCTTTATTTGAAAGTAGAATCATTAAATGAGTAACAACAACAAGGAGTGGAAACAACAACCCAAAGACCGTGGAAAGTGTTAGTTAGAAATATCACCTTTGGGCTGGGCATGGTGGCGCACGCCTTTAATCCTAGCACTTGGGAGGCAGAGGCAGGTGGATCTTTGTGAGTTCAAGGCCAGCCTGGTCTATAGAGTGAGTTCCAGGACAGCTGGGGCTACAGGAGACCCTGCCTCGAAAACACTGAAAAAAAAAAAAGAAATATCACCTTCATTGCAAATGTTCTGAAATGGCTTTCTGGAGATATTTTCTTTTTCCTCATGTTTAACACGGCTGTCTATCTGGGGTGAGACACTACAAATGCATCCTTACCTAGCTTTGAATTGCTTGGTCTGTTTTAAATTCATATTCAGATAAGTCATTTCCAGTATCTTCTACGACTTAACAACACCTTTTTTTTTTAGGCTGTCAAGAGACATAATCTGACTAAACGATGGCTTATGAGAATCATTGAGGAAAGAGTAAGTTGAAATTGTCCAAGTCTTACAGCTTGTAGTTCTTGCCTTTTAAACCCTTAAGATAATTTTTTCTGGAAGAAATATTTTAATCTGTGTATTAACGTTTTAGAGGAAGGAAACTTGGAGGACAATGCTGTTTTATCCATACCCTATCCCTACATGCCTTGCCTGTCACCCTCTGCTCCCTAACATGTGTCAGATAAGCAGAGACAAGGACCTAGGCAGAAGCATGGTGTGTGTGTGTGCGTGTGCGTGTGCGCGTGTGCGTGCGTGTGTGTGTGTGTGTGTGTGTGTGTTTTAAAATACTGTTTTTTTTTTTTTTTGTCTTTTTCGAGACAGGGTCTCCCTGTAGCCCCAGCTGTCCTAGAACTTGTTCTGAAGACCAGGCTGGCCTTGAACTCACAAAGATCTGCCTGCCTCTGCCTCCCAAGTACTAGGATTAAAGGTGTGCACCACTACGCCCAGTTCTAAGTTCTTTTTTAAATATTTTTTTATTTATTTACTTATGTGTATGAATGTACTGTCTGCATGTAGGTCTGTACTCCCATGTCGTGCAATGCCATGGAGGTCGGAAGACAGCGTCGGATTACCCTGGAACTGGAGTTAAAGATGGTTCTCAGCTGCCATGTGGGTGCTGGGGATCAAACCCGGGTCCTCTGCAAGAGCAGTCAGCACTCTTAACCGTCTCTCCAGCCCTGTTTATTTGGTTTTTATTTTGGGACAGGGTGTCTGTAGCCATCAGTGGTCTGGAAATCACCTCACAGCCCAGGTAGACCTGATGGCAGTCCTCCTGCCGCAGCCTCCCAAAACCTAGAATTATAGGCATGAGCCACCATATTCAGCTGTCCGACCACATTTCATTTATATAGTAATTCTCTTTATTAACCTCCCTTAGACATTTTTTATACTTTTTTTTGAGACAGGGTCTCCCTATAGCCCCAGCTGGCCTGGGGATCACTCTATAGACCAGGCTGGCCTTGAACTCAGAGATCTGCCAGCCTCTGCCTCCTGAATGCTGGGATTAAAGGCATGCACCACCATGCTCAGCTTAAAGGCGGGTCTTACCAGCCATGTGGGTGCTGGGAATTGAACCCAGGTCCTCTGCAAGAGCAGTCAGTGCTCTTAACCACTGAGCCATTTCTTCAGCCCCTCTGTTAGACATTTTAAAGTAACTCTTTTTTTTTTAATTTTATTTATTTTTGTATGTGTATGAATGTACTATCTGCATGTAGGTCTGTGCACCCGTGTAATGCAATGCCGCGGAGGTCAGAAGAGGGTCTCGGATTCCCCTGGAACTGGAATTCTCCTGGAATTGGAGTTACAGACGGTTCTTAGCTGCCATGTGGGTGCTGGGGATCGAACCCAGGTCCTCTGCAAGAGCAGTTGGTGCTCTTATCTGCTAGGCTATCTCTCCAGCCCCTAAAGTAACTCTTTTAAAGTAACTCCTAGTCATATAATTTTATCTATAAACGCATAAGTATCTTAAAAAGATTTTCCATGCAGGGAGTGGTGGTGCATACCTTCAATCCCAGCACTCAGGAGGCAGAGGCAAGTGGCTCTCTGTGAGTTTGAGGCCAGCCTGGTCTACATAGTAAGCTCCAGGGCAGCCAGGGTTGCATAGTAAGAACCTGTTTGAAGTAAAAGGACTTCTTGGAGTTGATGAAAAAGCACAACTCTCATTTCAAAGGGTTTAGTTTATTCTGGAGCCAATTAGGAGTGACCATAGCCCAGGAACATAGATTCAGGTTACCCCAAATTCCGTCTTTCATCCTGGAAGCAGTTTTATAAGTAACAGAACAAAGAAAAATCTGTGATCAAGACACTTTTCAAATACACTTGGTAGAAACATTAAGTAGGGGGCTGGAGAGATGGCCTAGCAGTTAAGAGCGCCGACTGCTCTTGCAGAGGACCTGGGTTTAACTCTGGGCACCCACATGGCAGCTGAGAACCATCTTTAACTCCAGTTCCAGGGGAATCCGACGCCCTCTTCTGACCTCTACGGCACTGCATGACATGGGCGCACAAAACTATATGCAGACAGTACACTCATACACATAAAAAAAAAAAAGAAACATTAAGTACATGAATACACTAAAAGAGAAATCTCAGCAGTAGGCCTCAGATGCTATCCAATGGCATTCTTAGCCTTTTGGTTGATGGGAGTTAGGACTTTGTTAAGTTAATACATTCCTCAAGGTTTTTTAATTATTAGTCACAAAATGTTAAGTCAGAAACAGGTGGGCAAAGAGTGGCTATTTGAGAGCTAAAGATCAGCCAAGATAAATTGTAAATGGGCTTTGGGTCTGCATCCTTCCACGCTCTCCATAGTCACTGAAGCACTAATCAGTTGATCAGCCTTGAAGGAAATTCAGTCCAAGATACAAGATTTTCCTGGGAACTCCTGTCTATGCTGGGCTGGGGCTATAGCTCACAGTTAGAGTATTTATTTAGCTGTACAAAAATCTGGGTTTAATTGCTGCCACCATAAAAAAAATATATATAGGTAGATAAATAAGGATATAAGACTTTCCTAAGAGCAGAACCACAATATTATTATATCTTAAAATTTACTAACTCCTTGACATCATTAAATTCGGGCGTAGCCTACATATACCTTTACACCTACCCCAATGCTTAGACTTATGTCCAGATAGTGAAGCAATAAAGATAGACAAGTCCAGTGAGTAGAAACTGGTGTTAAATTCTTGAAACTGAGTTCTGGCCTAGCCATGCTGTTAATTCCTCTGTGGCCCGGCCTCATTTTTGTAATCTTTTTAGTACATTTTTTGGTCGGTGTTCTCCTTGGCCCAATAGTTAATCATATACCATTGCCATGAAAATGTATATTCATTATTTACCCCTTTTTATGTAACCTTTTAAAAAATATTGTTTTGCTGGGTGTGGTGGTGGTCGCCTTTAATCCCAGCACTTGGGAGGCAGAGGCAGGTGGATCTCTGTGAGTTCAAGGCCAGCCTGGTCTACATAGCGAGTGCCAGGATAGCTGGGGCTACAGGGAGACCCTTTCTCAAAAAAAACGACAAAAAAAATTATTTTTATTTTATGAGTGCATTGGCTGCATGTAAGTGCAGTGCCCAAAAAGGTCAGAAAAGGGTGTCAGATTCCCTGGAACTGAGCTGTGGATGGTTGTTAACCACTGTGTGGGTGCTGGGAATCGAACTTGGGTTCTCTGTAAGAGCAGCCAGTGCTCTTAACTGCTGAGTCGTCTCTCTAGTCCCTCATTATTTATTCTTTTAAAAAAATGTGGTTTTTGTTTTCCCAGACAGGGTCTCATGTAGCCCAGGCTAGTCCTGAATTCAGTACATAGAGGATGACCTTGAACTTCTGATACTCCTGCTTTCACCTGAGTCCTAAGATGATAGGTGTGTGATAACCGTGTCCAGTTTCATCCTAAGCGAGGGACTGATCCCGGCTTTGTGTGTGCTAGGCCAGCACTACACCAGCTTAGCTAGAGCTCTGGTCTTTATATTATTTTTATTTATTTATTTATTTATTTTTGAGTAAGCTCTCAATCTGGCTGGCCTGGAACTTACTATGTAGGCTAGGCTGGTCTCAAACTCACAGAAACCCCCTTGTCTTTACCTCCCAAATGCTGGGATTAAAGGTGAGGGCCCACCCCCAGCCTAAAATTTTATTTTATTCTATTTTATTTTATTTTATTTTATTTTATTTATTTTACTTTAATTTTATGTGCATGAGTGTATATATCATCCAATGCCTGAGGAGGTCAGAAGAGAACGTCAGATCCCCTGGAACTGGAGTTAGGGACAGTTGTCAGCTGCCACGTGGGTGCTGGGGCCTGAACCCAGGTCCTCCCCAAGAGCAGCCACTGCTCTTAACTGCTGAGCCATCTCTGCAGCCTCTAAAATACTGTTTTCGAGATAGGATCTCAGGTATATCCTAAAAGGTCTGGGATGCACTATGTTGTCTGGGTTGACCTTGAACTTGCAGCAGGCTCCTAAATGCTGGGATTATAAGCGTGTGCCACTTTGCTTAGCTGCTCAGCCCCTGTATTTAGTATCTGATGGGAGGATAGTTAAGAGCAAAGGACTTAAGTAACTTTTTTTTTTCAGATAGGGTTTCATGTTGCCCAGGCTATCCTAGAGCTAAGGATGACCTTGAACTTGAACTCCTGATTTTCCTGATCTCCCTTTAATGATGGGATTACAGGTGTACCCATCACACCCAGCTTGGTTAAGCATTAATTTATAGTTTGATTAAATCCTTATCAAAATCCTGACTCCTTTCCCCACCCCAGAGATAGATAAGCTATCTTATCTATCTGGAAATTCGAGGGACTCAAAATAGCCAAAACAGTTTTGCCAAAGAATACAGTTGGAAGACTGTTTTTCCTTGTTTCAAAACTTAGTAGTTCTAAAGGTACAGTTAAACTGTGTGATATTGGCAAAGGATAGACATGTAAATCAGTGGAATAGAAGCAAGAGTCCAGGGCCTGGTGAGATGGCTTAGGTGATAAAAGCAGGTACTGCACAAGCCTGATGACCAGAGTTCAACCCCAGATTCCACAAGGTAGCAGAAGAGAACCAACTTTCCAAAGTTGTCCTCTGACCTCTGTGCCCTTGTGGCATACTCCCGCCTGCACAGACACACTAAGTAATTAAGAGTTCAGAAAGGAACCTTGTATTTATAGGCAATTGAGTGACAAGAGTGGCAGGACAGTTGAGTGACAAGGGTGGCAGGACAGTTGAGTGACAAGGGTGGCAGGACAGTTGAGTGACTAGGGTGGCAGGACAGTTGAGTGACAAGGGTGGCAGGACAGTTGAGTGACAAGGGTGGCAGGACAGTTGAGTGACAAGGGTGGCAGGACAGTTGAGTGACAAGGGTGGCAGGACAGTTGAGTGACTAGGGTGGCAGGACAGTTGAGTGACTAGGGTGGCAGGACAGTTGAGTGACTAGGGTGGCAGGACAGTTGAGTGACAAGGGTGGCAGGACACTTGAGTGACAAGGGTGGCAGGACACTTGAGTGACAAGGGTGGCAGGACACTTGAGTGACTAGGGTGGCAGGACAGTTGAGTGGGGAAGAGTATTTTCATCAGATGATGCTGGGACAGCCAGGTGTACATGAAAAAGAAGGAATCTAGGATGGCACAGCAGTTAAGGGCACGAGCTGCTCTTGCAGAGGACTCAGGTTCGATTCCCAGCTCCCACATGGTGGCTAAGAACTGTCTTAGCCGGGCGTGGTGGCTCATGCCTTTAATCCTAGCACTTGGGAGGCAGAGGCAGGTCGATCTCCGTGAGTTCTGGTTTACAGAGTGAGCTCCAGGCCAGCTAGGACTAAAGGGAAACCCTGTCTCAAAAATACCAAAATAAATAAATAAGTCTGTGTCTTTGTTCGGGCTGGAGAGATGGCCTAGCGGTTAAGAGCACCAACTGCTCTTGCAGAGGACCCAGGTTTAATCCCCAGCACCCACGTGGCGGCTGAGAACCGTCTTTAACTCCAGTTCTAGGGGAATCCGACGCCCTCTTCTGACCTCCACAGCACTGCACGACATGGGTGCACCAACCTACATGCAGACAGTACAGTCATACACATAAGAAATAATAAATAAAATTGAAAAAAAAATTGTCTTTTTTAAAGGCATGGTGCACGCCTTTAATCCTAGCACTCGGGAGGCAGAGGCAGGCGGATCTCTGTGAGTTCAAGGCCAGCCTGGTCTACAGAGTGAGTTCCAGGCCAGTGGGGAGACCCTGTCTCAAAAAAACCAAAAAGTTCCCAGAACCTGCATGGTGGTTCTCTAATGTGCTCTGGGGGGGTCTGCAGCTTTCTTCTGGACTCCAAGGATGTTGCATGCATCCCGATGTACTTAAATGAAGGCAAAACACTCATATACATAACATAAAAAAATTTTAAAGAATCTAGTGGGTTTTATGGTCCAGGCCTATAATCCCAGCACCTAGCATATGGAGGCAAGAGTTCAAGGTCATTCTCAGCCACATGGGTAATCTGAGGCCAGTTTGAACTACATGGACCTTGTCGCTGAAAACTAAAACCAACTCAATAAACAGAATGATTTAGAACCCCTCCTTACACTGTTTATGAAAAGCAGCAATCTAGATTAACCACCTATGCAAGAGCTGAAAAACCAAAACTCTTTGGAGAAAAGTTACAAATCTTGTGTGATTTTAAGTTAGGAGATGGTTTCATAAATATGACATCAATGACACACGCAAGATACATGCAAGAAAAGGGAAGATAGCCGGGAGCGGGGTGCACTGGGGAGGCAGAGGCGGCGAGCGCTGTGGGTTCAAGGCCAGCCTGTCCACGTAGGGAGTTTCAGGCCAGCTAAGGCTACTGGAAGACTATCTCAAAAAGACAAAAAAAGAAAAAGAAAAGAAAAGAAACAAAAAGATAAGAAAAGAGAAAGTAGGTAAGTAATATGATTCATTAAAATTAAAAAAATGGGAGAAACATTTGCCAGTTACTTATCTGTTATGTGTTGAATACCTAGAACATATGAGGAACTTTTTCAACTTAGTACTAAAATAAATGACCACCAATAAGCACCTGAAAAAAATTAAGCCAACTCCATCCTCCTGGAGTTGGTACATTTATATTATCCATGAGCACTGTTTTGAGAGGTGGTTTGCTCACATTGAATGTCCAAGACTTTGATTGGTGGGGGGTAGAGGGAGAGCTTGTTTTTTGTATTTTAAGACAGAATCTCAAGTAGATCAGGCGACCTTGAATTCTTTGTGTAGCCAAAAATTACCTTGCACTCCTGCCTCCTGCTCTACCCTCAGGCACTGGATTCTAGGCAAGGACTAATGTCCTCGGCTAGGTTTTAATGTTCTTTTAGTCTTTCTTGTGTATTCAGCAAATCTGCTAAGTGTTATTCTTATTTCTTTAGGGCAAAAATTAGCATCTTTTCTTTGTAAAATAATAATTCAACAAACTTTATTTATATTTTCTTTGACTTTAGGAAAAAAATTTGGATGATAAACCATATCATAATATCCAGGAACTTGAAAATTATGCTGAGAATACACAGGGCTCTCTTCTGTATTTAACATTAGAGGTGCTGGGTAAGTCATTTCTCTATTTCATACCTCTCTTTACAAATAAACACCTTTCATATTTCAGTTTTTTGTTTTGTTTTTGTTTTGTCTTATTTTTTATTTTTTGGAACTCCCAGGAGATTTCACTTTTATTTATTTATTTATTTTTTTCTTTTTTGGTATTTTCGAGACAGGGTTTCCCTGTAGCCCCAGCTGTCCTGGAACTCACTCTAGACCAGGCTGGCCTTGAACTCACAAAGATCCGCCTGCCTCTGCCTCCCAAGTGCTAGGATTAAAGGCATGCACCACCACGCCCGGCTGAGATTTCATTTTTAATAATTTGAAAGTTTAATCAGTTTAGTGCTGACATTTTTCTTTGTATAATTCACAAAGTTAATAACTATTTTCCCCCCTTTGTGAGGCAGGGTTTCACTGTGTAGCCCAGGCTGGCCTCAAGCTAGAGGCTATCTTCCTGTCTCAGCTTCCTTAGTGCTGGCTTGGACTGCAGGTATGCACTGCTATCCTCTACTGCAACTTTCTATCATCTATCTTATCTGTCTATCTATCTGTCTATCATCTATCTGCCTACTTATTTTGTGTGGGGGTTGGGGGATAGGTCAGGCTGGCCTTACTTTCACTGGGATCTACCTGCCTCTGCCTCCTGAGTGCTAGGATTAAGGATTAAAGGCATACACTACCATGCCTGGCTATTTAATTTTTTTTTTTTGAGACAGTATCTCACTTCGTAGACCAGGCTGGCCTCAAACTCTCAGAGATCCACCTTTCTCTGCCTCTTGAGTACTAGGATTAAAGGCATGTGCCACCCACCATGCCTGGCCCAACTTTCATTTTTAGTAGGAAGAAAGGGAACATTTCTATCTATATATTTGTATTTCTTTCTTTGGAATGTAGACTATTCTGGATACTCAGGCTCTCATAAAGGCACTTTAGGTTCTTAATGAGAATACTGTTGTTAAGAATCTGGAAAGTGCGATGGAATTAAGTTGGGGAGGTTTTTTTGGGGGGGGTCTTTTTTGAGGCAGGGTCTCCCTTTAGTCCCAGCTGGCCTTGATCTTACTGTGTAGACCAGATTGGGCTTGAACTCACGAAGATCTGCCTGCCTCTGCCTCCTGAGTGCTGGGATTAAAGGCGTGCACTACCATGCCTTGCAGGATGAAGTTTTTATAGTGGCATCTCCTACAGTTTGAAGAGTCTGTACTATGACTGTTTTTTATTTATTGATAATTCTTCCTCTTGTCAAAAAAAAAAAAAGAGAGAGAGAAAGTATACTTATAGAAATTTTTATGAGATTTTTTTCTTTTTCCCCTCCTTTAAAAATTTTTTTAGGGGCTGGAGAGATGGCTCAGCAGTTAAGGGCACCGACTGCTCTTACAGAGGACCTGGGTTCGATTCCCAGCACCCATATGGTGGCTAAGAACTATCTTTAACTCCAGTTCCAGGGGAATCCAACGCCCTCTTCTGACCTCCCTGGCATTGCATGACACGGGTGCACAAACCTACATGCAGACAGTATACTCATACACATAAAAAATAATAAATAAGGGGGCTGGAGAGATGGCCTAGCGGTTAAGAGCGCTGACCGCTCTTGCAGAGGACCCGGGTTCGACCCCCAGCACCCACATGGCGGCTAAGAACTGTCTGTAACTCCAATTCCAGGAGAACTCCAGTTCCAGGGGAATCCGAGATACATACACATAAATAAATAAAAAAATAATAATAATAAATTAAAAAATGACTTGATAGACCTCATGAAATGCCATAGGCCAGCCTGGTCTACAGAGTGAGTTCCAGGACAGCTGGGACTACAGGGAGACCCTGTCTCGAAAAGACAAAATAAATAAATAAATAAATAAATAAATAAATAAATCTTTATGTCACCCCCAAAAGAATAATACAGTCCCTATTGAAGTTTGCAGGCCTGTCCTTCCTATACCTGTGACATGTTTGGAATTATAGTGAGAAGAGACAAAGCAGAATGCTTGCTGAGGGTCTCCTAGAAATGAGGTTCTGTGGAAATTTCTCAGGGAGGCAGAAATGGAAGACTTGGAAAGTTCTTCCATGAAGCTGATTAAAATTCTCAGTTTGAGAAGTTTGTTTTGTCCTTTTTGAGACAGGGTCTCCCTTCTAGCTGTAGCCGGCTTGGAACTCACTGTGTAGATCAAGCTGGCACCACATGCCCTGCTGAGGAGGTTTTTTTTTTTTTAGCAAGTTGAGATTCAGGAGGCTGAATAGGTGGCTCAGTGGTTAAGAGACTGGCCTGTTCTTATAGAGGATCTGGGTTCTGTTCCCAGCACCCACATGTTGTCTAACAACCATCCGTAACTCCAGTTTCAGGGGATCTGTCGCCCTCATCTGGCTTCTGGGGGTGCTGCGTGCATGGGTGTACTTACATCCGTGGAGGCAAAACATACATGTAAAAATAAAAATAAAGCCTGGTTTGGTGGTACACGCCTTTGATCCTAGCACTTGGAAGGCAGAGACAGGCAGATCTCTGTGAGTTCAAGGCCAGCCTGGTCTACATAGGGAATTCTAGGCCAGCTGGGGCTACAGGTAGACCATGTTTCAAAAAAAATAAAATAAGGTAAAAAATAAAAATAAAAAAGTTGAGATTTGGGTACTTGCCACTAGGAAAATAGCTTATCCCTGGCACCAAATTTCCATCATAAATCCCATTTTTCAAATGTAGAACGGGTTAAACACGTCTATGTTCAAATGGTTCCTCAGTTTCTCTTGATTGTTTCGTGTCAGGGATAATAGAGCAGCTGTGTGGATTTCTGTCCCTCTAGGTGTGAAGGATCTTCACGCAGATCACGCCGCGAGCCACATTGGAAAGGCACAAGGCATTGTCACTTGCTTGAGAGCAACGCCTTATCACGGCAGCAGGAGGAAGGTGTTCCTCCCCATGGATGTCTGTGCCCTGGTGAGGCTGTCGTGTGCACCTGCTCGGCATTCCCCAGGGCATACTAGGAGGGCAGTTATCTCTTACTTTTTCTGTTTAGTTTGTTCCAGCACTGACTGAAGGAATGCTCAGTGCTTCCTGCAGATTTCTTCCTTCTTTTGCTGTAGTTACTGAGTTAGAATTTCATCTGTCAGGCATGTAGGTCTCGGCAGGGTCTAGGAGTAAGACGGCCCAGAGACCCTTCTTTGGCACAGCTTCGTGTGGATGACCTAGTCTCTGTAGCAGTTAGAGTAGCTGTTCCTTGTGCTTACCTAGGCCTATTCTTTATTTTATTGAAGGGAATAAGTTTTTTTGTTTGTTTTTGTTTGAGGGAGCATTGGGTCTCTTGTAGCTTGGGGTGGCCTTGAACTCGATCTATAGCTGAGGGTGGCCTTGAACTCGATCTATAGCTGAGGGTGACCTTGAACTTGATCTATAGCTGAGGGTGACCTTGAACTCGATCTATAGCTGAGGGTGACCTTGAACTTCTCATTCTCCTTCCTCCACTTCCTGAGTGCTGGGACTGCAGGCATGGGTCAGCACATCCAGCCGGAAATAATCTTTTAAAAATGTTGTCAGAACTTTTGGTTTTTGAATGAGATTCTTTGCCCTTTTAAATTTTTGTGCTTTGCTTTCTTTCTCCCTCCCTTAGTGAAAGTTCTCTAGAGGAAGAGAACCATTAGAATGAATATATCATAAAGGGGTTTCTGACACTGGCTTACACCATAGGTACTGGGTGTCCAGCAATGGCTGTCTATCACTGGAGAGGCTGAGAACCTGTAGCTTCTCAGTCCATGAGGGTAGATGTCTCAGCAGTCACAATCTGGCACTGAAGGCCTGGAGGGTTCCTGGAGAGATGCTGGTCTTCTGTCTGCACTGCAGGCCGTAGAAGCTAGTTCTAGTGTCAGTGAAGAATGACAGCAGTGGCAGCCACGTGGTACATAATGCTCGCCAGCAGGACTGAGGGCGGGCGGGCGGAAGCACCTGCTCGTCTCATGGGCCTCTTCGTGTCTGTCTACTCAGGGGAGGGTCTTTCCCCTCAGTTTATCCTCTGCTCAATGGAAAATAACCTCTCAGACCCTTCCAGAGGTGTGTCTCTTAATTGATACAGATCCAATCAGTTTGACAACTAAGATTAACCATCATGTGCATATAAGCACAATTTAAGGCCAGCCTGGTCTACAGAGTGAGTTCCAGGACAGCTGGGGCTACAGGGAGACCCTATCTCGAAAAGACAAAATAAATAAATAAATAAATAAATAAATAAATAAATAAAAATAATAAAAGTGATTACATTATCCTATATATAGTGTCTGTTTCTGCCTGGTTTTTTAAGCAACATTAAGTGTGCTTACCAATTCCTAACATAATGTGTGTTTTCCACACAGCATGGTGTTTCACAAGAGGACTTTATACGGAGGAACCAAGATAAAAATGTGAGAGATGTAATATATGACATTGCCAGCCAGGCACACTTGCACCTAAAGCATGTGAGTAGACTTTCTTCCCAGTCATTTAGGACGTTTGCAGTGTTACCATGCCAGCATTACAGTTAACCTGAGTAAAGCAGCCTGACTCGTAGCTTTAGTTGTCAAGAGTGGGCCTGAACTCGAAAGTCCTCCAATCCCTCAGATGTTTCTTGGAACTGTGCCGCAGAGTCAGGCTTCACCCATACTTTTGTTCAGCACTGTTTCCCAGCATCAGTTTGGGGGACTGCAGACGTAGGTCCACCTTATCGTATGGACAAGCTTGCCCTTTCATCCCTAGGCCTAAAATACCTCATGTACACAAGGTTGGGCAGTTCTCAGTGAAGATGCCCGCTGCCTCTTGGTGCTCTGATATGCTCGTTCTCGAGCACACCCATATTCATTCACTATCTTTGGGTGAAGCATTAGATTGGGATTCCGAGGAATAAAGGTCAGGTGCCCAAGTCACAATAGCTCATGGTTCCTTGACTTTGTAGTTTGTAGTTTTTTTGGTTGCAAGGTTAAAAGTCATTAGTTGAGATTCTGTCCGTTTTATAGAAGTCACTCCTAGAGACATTGTCATTGCTAGGTGTGGCTGTTCCTATAGCATGCTATGGATTCTTTTTTTTTTTTTTTGTCTTCTTGAGACAAGGTCTCCCTGTAGCCCCAGCTCTCTTGGTTGGCCTAGAACTCACTCTGTAGACTAGGCTGGCCTGGAACTCACTCTGGCCTTGAGATCTGCCTGCCTCTGCTTCCCGAGTGCTGGGATTACAGGCATGGCCCACAACGCCTGGTTGTGCTATGGATTCTCACCTTAGCAGCCTTTATTCCATTGTCACACTGAACAGTGGATTTGTCTCAGGGGCTTCTGGAAGCTTCTCCTGCTCTAGAAGAACCCCTTCCCCCCCTCATCTGATGGATGCACCCTATTGCAACTCAAGCCTGAGCTTCCTCACGTCGCTGCTCTGCGCATCCATGCAGTGCGTGTGCCTTTCCAGGGTAACTTGTGTCTCTTCTTCCCTGGACCCCCCCCCCCCATCAGCAGTCCCTGGCAGCATGCCCCGCTGCCCCTTCAGTCTTCGGGCATGCCTTGGATTCTCGGGCAGCCAGTAGACCCTCTTGGTCCTTAATCTCACTGAATAAGTGATGTGCTTCCATGGTTACGGCAGAGCCGTCATCACTCTGGCCCTGCTTCTCCTGCCCATGGATCAATGGTTATTGGAAATTCTTGTTGAGTCTTCTTCCTTTTGACACCATTGACACTTCTTTCTCCTTGAAACTTTCTTTTTTTACTTTTGATTTTCTTTTTTTTTTTAATTTTTTATTTATTTTTGTATGTGTATCAATGTACTGTCTGCATGCAGTTTTGTGCACCTGTGTCGTGCAATGCCACGGAGGTCAGAAGAGGGCATCGGATTTCCCAGGAACTGGAGTTAAAGACGGTTCTCAGCCGCCATGTGGGTGCTGGAGATCGAACCCAGGTCCTCTGCAAGAGCAGTGGGCACTCTCAAGAGCAGTCTGCGCTCTTAACCACTAGGCTATCTCTCCAGCCCCTTACTTTTGATTTTCTGACTTGGTTCCTAAACTAGTTCCCAAGCTTGTCTGCATACCATATTCCTCGGAAGTGGTTTGGTGGCGGGGAAAGGGGCATAAGAAAGAATAGTGGGGAAAGAGGAACAGAATCAAGAGATATGTGTATACAATCGTAGTAGTTAAGAGTTCCTTCCTCACCTCCCGTAACTTGTCTCCTGTTTAAGATGTGTTGCTGTTGGCTGTCTCCTTGGCACTGTCCGTGTTCATTGTGTTAAACACTGTTCCTTGCTAATACTTCTTACACGATTGTTCATTGTAGTGGCTTCTGAAGAGTTAGCCTTTGATAGATCCTAAAGACTCGGTTAGTTACCTCAGGTGTGTATCTTGTTTGTTGTTTTTTTGTTTTTTGTTCTTTGTTTTTAGACTGGGTCTCATGAGGCCTAGGCTTGCTTCATCTTAGCTATATGGCTGAGGATGACTTTGAACTTCTGACCTTCCTGCCTCTAAGTCCCCAACACTAGGTTTATAGGCATGTGCTGCCACAGTCTGACCCAGGGCCTGGTCACATGAGGCGAGCACTCTACTACCGGAGCTCCACAGCCCCAGCCCATCTCAAGGGCTATTTTTTTTTCAGAGATTGATTTATTTTCTTTTCTGTTTGTGGGTGTGCCTTCTTGTATGTGTCCATGTGGGTGCCTCACGGCTACAGAAGCTGAAGGATGTTGGGTCTCCTGGAGCTGGAGTTATGGATTGGTATTAGGTTCCATGTGAGTGCTGGGAACTGAACCCAGGTCCTCTGCAAGAGCACCCAGTTTTCTAACCTGCTAAGTCGTCTGTCCAGCCCACCCTCAGGGTCTTCCTACTTGCTGTGTTCTACTTCCTGTCCTCCCCTTGACCTACCCTTCACAGTCAGTGCTCAAAAGTTACCGTAACCAAAAGCTGTTTCCTGGCTACTTCATTTAGATGACCTCTCCCCTTTCCATCACCCTGCTCCCCCTTCCTGGCTTAGTACTTTTTACTTCTTGGGATCGAAAGTTTGTTTACTGACTCCCCACTTCATGGCGTATAAATGCCTTTGCTCCGGGCTGTATTGTTCACTGTCTGAAGTGCCTGCTGCCTCATAGGTGGTAAGCTCTTTGAGGGCAAAGAATACATTCTAAACTTCTTGGGAATTTCTTGAAGAATCTAAGTCAGTTCTCTTCCATGGTAGGGTGTTAATAAAATGCATAGAACTGTAGGTGAGAAATTACTTAAACCTAGGAGAGTTGGGGTTAAGAGCTGAGAACACTGCAGAATTGCAGAGGCAGGAAAGTTCCTGAACTTGTGCAGAAACCTGAGTAGTGTCAGTCAGTAGACACACAAGGTGGCTGAGAAATGTAAATTCCAGACCTTACTTCCTGGATTTTGGTACAGTAAACCTTGCATGGAAACAAGAATTATCATTTCCAAATTACCTAATTAATTAATTTACTTTCTAGTGCTGGGGATTGGGCCCAGGGCCTTGCATATGCTAGGCAAGGACTCCACCACTGAGCTGTATCCGGTCTCCAAATAATTTTAAGTAGCCAGATTTGAAGTCACTGGAATGAAATCTATTAGAAAATGAGTTCAGGGCTGGAAAGGGCCCTGAATGGAGGCTTAAGCACTAAGCTTCGTTAGGCTTAGCTCATAAGAGCATTTGCTGGTGTTGCAGAGGACTTGAGTGGGTTCCCAGCACCTCCACGGTGCCTAACAATTGTCTGTAACTCCAGCTCTGGCCTCCTTGGGCATGAGGCATGCATGTGGTTCACATCTACATATATAGGCAAGTAGTCATGCATATAAAATAAAAATAAATACATGTCTTTTTTTAATATCTAACATTTTTTTTTATTTTACTTATTTCTTGTGTGTATGAATGTACTATCTGCATGTGGGTTTGTGCACCCGTGTCGTGCAATGCTGCAGAAGTCGGAAGAGGGCGTTGGATTCCCCTGGAACTGGAGTTAAAGAGGGTTCTCAGCCACCATGTGGGTGCTGGGGATCGAACCCGGGTCCTCTGCGAGAGCAGTCAGCGCTCTTAACCGCTAGGCCATATCTCCAGCCCCATGTCTTTTTTTTTTTTTTTTTGAAAGAGAGAGAGGGTCTCCCTTTAGTCCCAGCTGGCCTGGAGCTCGCACTGTAGACCAGGTTGGCCTTTAACTCACAGGGATCTGCCTGCCTCTGCCTCCCAGGTGCTGGATTTAAAGGCATGTGCCACCACGCCCAGCAAATACATGTCTTTTTAAAAAAGGTTCGAGGCAGGTGAATCTCTGTGAGTTCAAAGCCAGCCTGGTCTATAGGGCGAGCTCCAGGCCAGCTGGGACTAAAGGGAGACCCTGTCTCAAAAAGACCAACCCCCCCACCCCCCCAAAAAAAAGATTTGACCAGGTGCGATGGTGCATACCTTTAATCTTGGTACTCAGGAGGGAGAAGTAGGCAGATATCTGTGAGTTCTAACCTGGTCTACATAGGAGTTTGAGGCCATTCAGTGCTACATAGTGATGTCAGAAGAAAAGGATGGGCCTTTGGAGTCCAGGAAGAGTAACTGCCCCCAAATTTCCAGGGGGTTAAATCAGGGCGAAAAACGAAGTATGGTATGGAGATAAATTCATTAGCTTGTGGAATGAACTAGACACAGAGGCTGGAATACTGAGTGGGAGATGGTATTTGTTCTAGTTTGTCTTCCATTGCTGTGACAAAACACTCTGACCGACACCAACTTGGGGAGGAAAGGGTATATTCAGCTTACATCTCCTGGGTCACAGTTCATCACTCAGGGAGCCCAAGGCAGGAACTCAGGGCAGGAACCTGGAGGCAGGAGCTGAAGCACAGGCCATGGAGGAATGCTGTTCACTGGCTTGCTCCCCTGGCCCATGCCCAGCCCGCCTTCTTATACAGTACACAACAGCCTGCCCAGGGTGGCACCACCCACAGTGGGCTGGGCCCTCCCACACTGCTCGACCATCAAGACAATACTCCACAGACGTGGCCACAGGCCGATCCAATAGAGCCAATTCCCCAACTGAGGCTCCCTCAACCCAGGTGTGTCAAGTTGACACTAGAGCTTTCCAGCACAGTGTCTAAGCTAGGGAGATGCTGGGATTTTGGGCACAAGTATGTCTGTATTTTCCTCTTTCCACACAGCTAGAGGGTCAGTTAGTATGAAATATAGCAAGGTTGTTACAAAATCCTACTGCCAATCCACGAGAGGAATGGTGTTTGAAATGCAGCACAGAGTTGTTTTTTTGCTAAGTCCACAAGGCTTTGGCAACTCATTTTGTCCAGCAGGAGATGAGCTCTTTTCTTGCTTTCATGAGAGGCCCTTGTCGTCATTAAATGCTGCCCTGCCTTCATGTTCACTCGCAGAGAGAGTTTGTTTGCAGAAGCATTTCAAACTAGTTTCTTTTCCTCTTCCTTTTCAGGCGAGGTCCTTTCACAAAAGTGTTCCTGTGAAGGCGTTTCCCGCTTTTCTTCACACAGTAAGTGCATTAGCAGAGAAGCCGCTGTGCTCCGCAGGTTCTGGGAGGCTTCCAGCGCAGTTCTGTATGGAGTTGTTGGCTCGGTTTCCCTTCCTCACTGCGGCTTGCTTATCCCGTGGTGATCCAGCCTGTCTTTCCTTAGTTGTTAGTACCAGCTCAGCATCCAGCCTGCCACAGGTTGAATCTGAGTTGCCTCTCACTAGCCATGGGCTCTTAATTTCTTTAACTTCTGTGTTTCTCAACTGAGTTATCGGTAAAATGGGATTATATGGAACACTACCTTGTGGGATTGTCTCCATGGTGACTAAGCATATTGTAGGCCTGGCTCATAGGCCACTAATACACTAGCTGCATTGGAATGACCTGGAAAACTTAAAAAAAAAATCTAGTTTCCTGGGCTCTTCATACTTATTATGACTCTCAGGATTGAGGAAGGCAAGGGTTCCTAGGAAAATCTGATTTTTATTTTATTATATATATTATATATATTTTATTATATATATATAATAAAATAAAAATCAGATTTTCCTAGGAAAAGACCAATATATATTATATATATGTTATATATAATATATATAATATAATATATATAATATTATTTATATATTATTTATATATTATATATATTATATATAATATATTTTTATTTATATATATAAATATATATTATATATAGACAGAGTCTCCTGTAGCCCCAGCTGTCCTGGAACTCACTCTGTAGACCAGGCTGGGCCTGTTGAACTCACAAAGATCTGCCTGCCTCTGCCTCCCAAGTGCTAGGATTAAAGGCATGCGCCACCACGCCTGGAGGAAAATCTGATTTTTAAAAGTTCCAGCCTGGCATGGTAGCGCCCATCTCTAATTCCAGCATTCAAGAGGCAGAAGCAGATGGCTCTGTATGAGATTGAGGCCAGCCTGGTCTACACAGTGTATATACTACTCAGCGTGTTCTAGGCCAGCTGTGGGCCAGTGTGGTGGCTCACTTCCTTCGCAAGCCTGGAAACCCGTGGTGGTCAATCCCTGGATTGGACATAGAGGTAAAAGGAGAGAACCAGCTCCTCAGAACTGTCCTCTGACCTCCATACCTGTGCTTATTCCCTCCCGTCCCCAGTTAAAAACACATTCCTGGATGTGGGGCCAGGGCTCATGAAGTAGCCTTGTTTGTGCTGCAAGTTTGATGACACTACTCCAGAGCTCATGGAAGGAGAGAACAGACTCCCCAAATTTTGTTCTCTGACCTTCACACACATGCCATGGCATGCACATGCCATACACGCATGCATACTCAATGGCATATCCATCATGTATGCATGCATGCTTACTCAGCCACATATACATCATACATGCATGCACGCATACTCAGCAGCATATACATCATACATACATACATGCATGCATACTCAACAGCATATACATCATACATACATGTATGCATGCATGCATATACATCATGCATACATGCATACTCAACAGCATATACATCATACATACATACATACATATATACATACATACCTTTTTTTTTGTCTTTTTGAGACAGGGTCTCTCTGTAGCCCCAGCTGTCCTGGAACTCACTATGTAGACTAGGCTGGCCTTAAACTCAGAGATCCACCTGTCTCTGCCTCCCGAGTGCTGTGATTAAAGGTGTGCACCACCACGCCCAGCTTCATACATACCATTTTTAAAGCCTGAAATAAAATACTTTTGTTTTCTTTCCTATTAATTTTTAATTTATTTTATTTCATGTGGATATTTTGCCTGCATATGTGTACCCATGTCATGCAATACCTGTAGAAGCCAGAAGACGGCATCAAATCCTCTGGGACTAGAATTACAGACAGTTGTTAGTCACCATGTAGGTGCTGAAAAATCAAACCCAGGCCATCTGTAAGAGCAGCCAGTCCTCTTAACTGCTGAACCACCTCTCCAGCCCCATGTATATATTTAAAGACTCTGCAGGCATAAGTATAAGTAACACTCTGAAGGCAAAAGCAGGAGGATCTCTATGAGTTCAAGGCCAGCCGAGTGTATATAGTTAGTTCCAGGGCCAAGTGAGACCCTGTCTAAAAAAAAAAAAAATGGGGCTGGAGAGATGGCTTAGTGGTTAAGAACAGTGACTGCTCTTGCAGAGGATTTGATTCCCAGCACCCAAATGGTGGCTAACAACTGTCTGTATGTCCAGTTCCAGGGAATCTGATCCTCTCCTCTGACCTCCACGGGCATTGTATGACATGGGTGCACTTACATGCAGGTAATGCATTCATACACATAAAATTAAAATATTTTTAAAGCCAGATATGGTGGCGCATGCCTTTAATCCCAGCACTCAGGAGGCAGAGGCAGGCAGATCTTTGTGAGTTCAAGGCTAGCCTGGTCTACAGAGCGAGTTCTAGGACAGCTGGGGCTACAGGGAGACCTTGTCTCGAAAAGACCAAAAAAAAGATTTTTTTTTTTCTAAAAACCCGACAGAACATGTAGAATACCATCTTAGGAAACTAAAATAGCCTTAATATTTGTACTTTTTCTTGTATTTTTGAAACAGGGTTTTCCTGTGTAGCCCAGGCTGGCCTTGAATTTTCATCCACCTGCCTGTCTCCACAGTGATGGAATTACAGGTATGAGTCGCTCTACCTTCCTTATACTTCCTGGGTTTTGTATTTTTGAGGCAAAGTCTCTCTCTACCTAGTTGGCTTCAGTTTCACCTTGTAGGGCAGGCTGGCCTCGCACTCATGGCAATCCTCCTGCTTCAGTTTTCTGAGTCTTGGATGCCTGGTGCGAGCCTTCCTGCCTGGTTATACTTTTAATTAGTTTGGAAGAGTTGGTCATTTTATGATCTATTGACCATCTTTTTTTTTTTTTTCAGGTTTCTCTAGAGGACTATTTAAAGAAACTTCAAAGAGTAGATTTTGATATATTCCACCCATCTTTGCAGCAGAAGAATACATTACTTCCATTATCTTTGTATATTCAATCATGGAGAAAAAGATATTAAAATAATTTCACATTATAGATACTGGTCTACTTTTTTTAAATTTTTTTTATTTATTATTTTTTATGTGTATGAGTGTACTGTCGCATGTAGGTTTGTGCACCCATGTTGTGCAATGCTGTGGAGATTAGAAGAGGGCTTCAGATTCCCCTGGAACTGGAGTTAAAGACGGTTCTTAGCTGCCATGTGGGTGCTGGGGATCGAACCCGGGTCCTCTGCAAGAGCAGTTGGTGCTCTTAACCGCTGAGCCATCTCTGCAGCCCCAATACTGGTCTACTTTTAACTTATTAGTTTAAAAAAATGTGCTGCTGGGGCTAGATGGTTCAGGGATTAAGAGCATGGGCTGCTTTTGCAAGAGCCCATTTGGTTCCCAACTCCCACATAGCAGTTTACAACCATCCTTAACTGCAGTTCCAGGGAATCCAGCACCATCTTCTGGCCTCTTCAGGTATTGCATGCATGTGGTACACTTACATACAGCAAAAATTCATATACAAAATAAAAAATTAAATAAAAATGTAGTTTTTCAGGTTCTTGTTTAGAAACAGGTGCTTTTGTGTGTGCATATATGTGCATGTGTGGTGTATGTGCGTATGTGCACATTCATGCATGTCTCTGGAGACCAGAGGTAGTTGTGTGTCTTTCTCAGTCATTCTCCATCTGATTTTTGGTTTGGTGGATTTTTTTTTTTTTTTATCTTTTTGAGACAGGGTCTCCCTGTAGCCCCAGTGGGCCTGGAACTCACTATGTAGACCAGGTTGGCCTTCAGAGATCCACCTGACCAAGAGAAGTGAAACAATGTATTCTTGTCCTTAGAAAGCCCTGTTTGAACTGTTTTTTTTTTTTTTTAAGTATTTTTTAAGCTATTAGGAACTCACAATTGAAGAGCTACTTTTCAGCTAAATTTACCCTAATTTACAGCTAAAATAAAACTAGAGTCAAGTACCATGGAGAAGCTCCCTGGCAACAAGCACCAGAAAGGCAGGAAAAGGACCCCCCACAACCGTGGGACCAAGTCTCAACTCCAATCTGCCAGTCAGCAGCCCAGTAAATCATTTTGGTCTTTGCAATCAGTACATATTTTTATTATAATTTAATTTAAATTTTAATCACAAAAAAGAGCCTACTTCAGTTTTTAAGATCAAGGATTCTTTTTTTTTTTTTTTTTTTTTGAGACAGGGTCTCTCTTTAGTCCCAGCTGGCCTGGAGCTCGCTATGTAGACCAGGCTGGCCTTGAACTCACAGAGATCTGTCTGCCTCTGCCTCCCAAGTGCTGGAATTAAAGGTGTGCACCACCACACCCAGCCTAAGACAGCTCTTAGTGGCCATGTGGGTGCTGGGAATTGAACCTGGGTCCTCTGCAAGAGCAGTCAGTGCTCTTAACCACCGAGCCATCTCTCCAGCCCCCAAGCAAGAATTCTAAAGACATGTATGAACACACACCATACATCTCCATGTTTCTCAAAAAAGAAAAAAGAATTTGTTTAGGGGCACAGGTGCATGTAGAAATAACACTCATACACATAAATGAAAAATATATTTTTTTAAAGTTTTAAATAATTTTTTTTGAGACAGTCTCCCTGTAGCCCCAGCTGGCCTGGAACTCATTCTGTAGACCAGGCTGGCCTTGAACTCCCAGAGATCCGCCTGCTTCTGTCTCCCGAGTGCTGGGATTAAAGGCGTGCGCCACCACGCCCTGCACAAGTCTTTAATTTCAACACTAGGAAGGTGGTAGTAGGAGGATCAGAAGTTCAAGGTCATCCTTGGCTACATAGCAAGTTGCAGGACAGCCTGGGCTGCATAAGACCCTGTCGCAAAACTGAATGAAAAGGAATAATGGCAAAATTATTAAAATGTGACTTAATTTGAACCATGAGATGAAAAAGCATTTAGATACAAAGCAATGTACTAGAATAGACATCTCTTTCAAGATTGTGGGGCTGGTGATGTGGCTCAGGAGGTAAAAAGTGCTTGCCTCCAAGCCCGAAGATCTGAGTTTGATCCCAAAGTTGCCTCCAAGCCCGAAGATCTGAGTTTGATCCCAAAGTTGCCTCCAAGCCCAAAGATCTGAGTTTGATCCCGAAGTTGCCTCCAAGCCCGAAGATCTGAGTTTGATCCCAAAGTTGCCTCCAAGCCCGAAGATCTGAGTTTGATCCCAAAGTTGCCTCCAAGCCCGAAGATCTGAAGTTGCCTCCAAGCCCGAAGGTCTGAGTTTGATCCCAAAGTTGCCTCCAAGCCCGAAGATCTGAGTTTGATCCCAAAGTTGCCTCCAAGCCCGAAGATCTGAGTTTGATCCCGCAGACCCACAAGGTGGAAGGAGATAATCAACTTCTGCAAGTTGTCTTCTGACCTCCACATGCATGCACATACTCAAAATAAGTACAGCAAAGCCAGTCTGTTCTAGATAGGAAGTTCCAAGACAGCTGGGGCTACATAGTGAGACTCACTTTCTTCTTAAAAGGGGGGAGAGAGGGACACTGGAGAGATGAGATGGCTCAGCAGTTAAGAGCTCCTGCTGCTCTTCCAGAGGACCTGATTCCATTCCTAGCACCCAAGGTGAGTGGCTCACAACCACCTGTAACTACAGCTCCAAAGGGTCCAATCCATCTGTGGCTTCTGAGAGCATCCGCACACACGTGTGATACACAGGCACACAGATAATCTTTTTGTTTTTTTGGTTTTTTTGTTTTGTTTTGTTTTTTGGTCTTTTTGAAACAGGGTCTCCCTGTAGCCCCAGCTGTCCTGGAACTTGCTCTATAGACCAGGTTGGCCTTGAACTCATAGAGATCTACCTGCCTGCCTGCCTCCCAAGTGCTGGGACTACAGGCATGTGCCACCATGCCCAGCCACAAATAATCTTTTTTTTTTTAATTTTTATTTTTATTTCTGTATGTGTATGAATGTACTATCTGCATGCAAGTTTGTGCACCTGTGTCGTGCAATGCCATGGAGGTCAGAAGAGGGTGTTGGATTCTCCTGGAACTGGAGTTCTGGAATTGGAGTTTCAGATGGTTCTTGGATGCCATGTGGGTGCTGGGGATCGAACCCGGTCCTCTGTAAGAGCGGTCAGCACTCTTAACCGCTAGGCCATCTCTCCAGCCCCACAAATAATCTTCTTTAAAATGGAAAAAGAAGGCTGGAGAGATGGCTCAGTGGTTAAGAGCATCGACTGCTCTTACAGAGGACCCGGGTTTGATTCCCAGCACCCACATGGCGGCTAAGAACCGTCTTTAACTCCAGTTCCAGGAAAATCCGACATCCTCTTCTGACCTCTGCAGCATTGCACAACATGGGTGTACCAACCTACATGCAGACAGTACATTCATACACATAATAAATAAATAAAATAAATAAATAAATAAATAAATAAATAAATAAATAAATAAATAGGAAAGAGGGCCTGGAGAGATTGCTTGGTGGTTAACAGCACTGGCTACTTTTCCACAGGACCCAATTTCAGTTCCCAGCACCCACATGGTGGCTGACAAATGTCCACAACTCCAGTTCCAGGGACACAACAACCTCTTTACCTCCATGGGCATTGTATGAATGTGGTACACTTACATATATGCAGACAAATCAGTCATATACCTAAAAGTAAGTTTTTTAAACACACACACACAGAGGCCAGGTGTGGTGGTACATGCCTTTAATCCTAGCATTCCAGAGACAGAAACAGGTGGATCTCTGTAAGTTCAAGGCCAAGAAACCCAGGCCTGGGGCTGCAGGGAGACCTTCCCTCAAATAAAACAACAAAACAAAACCCAAACAAAAGAGCTTTTGAACTCTGGAAGAGTCTGGGCTCAATCTCAACTTAACCTCCCTGATGTCTGTGTAATTTAGGAAGTTTCTAAACTAGGTAAAGTCATATCAACCCCAATAATTGTGAGAAGCAAAATGGGTTAATACATGTAAATACTTAGAATGATGACCTGCAAGTAGGAAGTGAGAAATGGTAGTGACTTGGTTTTTGTAGACAAGGTCTTGCTACGTAACTTGGTCCAAGACTGGCCTAGTTCATGCTCCTCCTGTCTCTACCTCCTTCCCAAGCGCTGGGATTACTGGCATGTGCCACCAAGCGGACTTTAATATTCTTATATAGAATTCAAAATGGCAGCCCTAGCCAAATAAGATCTGCAAGCATGCTTTGTTTTGCATGGCTATGAAAAAGAAGAAATTGAACCAGCCACGGTGGTGTACTCCTTTAATCCCAGCACTTGGGAGACAGAGGCAGGCAGATCTCTGTGAGATGAAGGCCAGCCTGGTCTACATAGTTCTAGGACAGCTGGGGCTACAGGGAAACCCTGTCTCCAAAACAACAGCAAACAAAAAACAAGGAAAGAAAAGGAAACTGAATGGTTTTAGTTAGATAGCGCATACTTCCCAATGGCCAGGTCCCATCCTGAGCTGTTACCTCGCTCCCTACTGCTCATTCATATTACCTGCTTATTCCATAAATGCTTGAGATGATGATCAGTGTTTAGGATAACTGGAGGGTTAATAACAAATGATTGGCAACTTGAGGTTGGCTTCATAAAACACTGCCATGCTTTCCTCAATCACTGCATTTTAGTTGGTGAGACAGGGTCTCTTGGCAACCTGGAGCTAGACTGGTGGGCCACTGAGCCCTAGAGAGTCCCCAGTCTCTGTCTTTCCAGCACTAAGATTATAGGTATGTGTTTTTGTTTGTTTGTTTTTTAAATCTGTTTTTCATAGAACTGTTTTATTATTTTTTTATTTATTGTTATAAATATTGTACAAGATTATGTTACAAATCAAATCTAGACCTGTGTCCCCCTCCCCACCACCCCCACCCCACCAGATTCACTGTTTCAGTCAGTTCTTTGATGCAGTCTTTTCGGTTGATGTTGTCGTTCTTTCCAATATGCATCACTCCCAACTACTCAAGGAGCCCTGCACAAGAAATACAAGTAGGATAGGTATGAGGTATGTGTTTTGCAAGCCAGTTTTTTGTTTGCTTGTTTTTGATCTTTTTTTTTTTTTTTTTTTTTTTTTTGTCTTTTTTGAGACAGAGTCTCCCTGTAGCCCCAGCTATCCTGGAACTCACTATGTAGACCAGGCTGGCCTTGAACTCACAGAGATCTGCCTGCCTGCCTCTGCCTCCCAAGTGCTGGGATTAAAGGTGTGTGCCACCATGCCAGGCTGTTCTTATTTTTTAATGAGGCTTCTGGGAGATCAAACTCGTCTTCATCCTTGCCTGGTAAGGACTTTACTGACTGAACCATCTCCATTTCTTCAGCCCAGCAATGTTTTATTCAGAACTTACTGTAGATCCTGCTCCAAAAAAATCTTGATGGTGGGGCTGGAGAGATGGCTCATCGGTTAAGAGCACCGACTGCTCTTGCAGAGGACCCGGGTTCGATCCCCAGCACCCACATGGCAGCTGAGAACCATCTTTAACTCCAGTTCCAGGGGAATCCGATGCCCTCTTCTGTCCTCCTCCGCATTGCATGACATGAGTGCACAAACCTGCATGCAGACAGTACATTCATACACATAAAAAAAAAAAATCTTGGTGGTGTTAGGTGTAATAATAGCCCATACCTGTAATCTAGCACTGGGGAGGTAGAGGCAGGAAGATTAATTCAAAGCCAGTTGCAGCTATAGGAGACCCTGAATCAAAAAAACCAGATCTGGGAACATGGCTCCTTTAGTAAAGCAATCCCCAGTATCCATTGAAAAAGCCCAGTGTGGTATCTGCCTGGAACAGCACTGGGGAGCTGGAGATGGGAGGATCCCTGGAGCTTGATGGCCAGTCAGCGTAGCCAATCAATGAGCTCCAGGTTCAGTGAGAGACCCTCAAAATATAAGGTATAGACTGATTGAAGAAGACACTTGACATCAACCTCTGACCCCCCCCCCCAAGAACACACACAGGAACATGTACACACATGTAACAACAAAAATCTTGGTGGTCCCAGTCAATATGTCATAGCATAAGGGTGACTGTGGGCTCTCAGGAAATGTTGACTAGAGGTGGGACTGTCAGGTGAAGGAAGAACTGGAGGTGCGTGTCCTGGAGGTGGCAGCTGAGCAGTTCATACAGTGTACAAGAAACTCAGTTGTTGCACGCAGTTAGAAAGTAGTTGAGACGGGAATGTGAGGCTGGGGAGATACGGAAATCAGAGAACACAGTAAGATTTGTGGGTTCTAAGATGGTGTGAGATTAGTATTTCATCACAGATGGTCCATGGACATAATTTACATCATTTCTGGCATTATAGTTCTTTGGCTAAACACTGCCTTTCACTCCAATTTGAGACAGAAGTCCTTATTATCTGCCGAGTCTGTGGTCCTGTCTCTTCCCATGCATAGACACTGTTTTCCTTTGAGTCGCCCTTTTCTCATTAAACAGCCTTGCCTTGGAGTGCCGGGTTTTCCCTTTTATTTTTAATCACGATCAGTCTTCACAGCTGCTCAGTTGTATAATAATATTCCACGTGTTTAAACACAGAGCTACATCACAGATTTCTCAAAGAACAAATCCAAGAGGTTTTTAAAACCACAAGATCCCTTTTATGGTTGCTACAGGATTCTTGAGGAATTCAGCATTAATGATTTGAGAAGCCTGTTCAGTTTGCCCTGTGTTTATTTCTTGCTGCAGATGTTTATGTGATGTTAATTTCTAAAGTTCAGAAATTCCTTACTTAGCATAACGACACTGCCACCATCCCTCATTTATTGGAAATTCTGCATTCCTGGGAGGTTATTATTTATTTGTTTATTTATTTATTGTTTATTTTGAGACAGGGTCTCCATGTAGTCCCAGCTGTCCTGGAACTCAGTATGTAGACTAGGCTAGCTTTGAATTCATGGACATCTGCCTGCGTCTGCTGGGATTAAAGGTATGCGCCACCACGCCTGGCCTGGGAGCTTATTTTAAAACAATGAAGCCAGGCATGGTGGCACATGCCTTTAATCCTAGCACTTGGGAGGCAGAGGCTGGCAGATCTTTGTGAGTTCAAGGCCAGCCTGGTCTACACAGTGAGTTCCAAGACCCTGTCTTGAAAAGACCAAAAAATAAAAAAAAGGAAAACAATGAATATGGTTGTTTTTCTCCACACAGCAAACTTACAGGAACTCATTGCTGAAATCTTGGAGAGAAATAACCACAAAAGTATAGAGAATAATCAATTCATTCATTCTTTCTTTCTTTTTTCTTTTTCTCTTTTTCTTTTTGGTCCTGTTTAGACAGGATCTCCCCTGGAACTCACTATGTAGATCAAGTTGGCCTTGAACTCACAGAGATCCACCTGCCTCTGCCTCCCAAGTGCTGGGATTAGAGGATCATACCTGGTTGAGGATTTTTATATTATACATTTTAATAAGTAAGAGATAATCACCACTCAGGCCTGGTGGGTGCATGCCTTTAATCCTAGCACTCATGATCTCTGTGAGTTCAAGGCCAGCTTGGTCTACAGAGTGAGTTACAGGCCAGCTGGGGCTACAGGGAGACCCGGTCTCAAAAAAAAAAAAAAAAAAAAAAAAAAAAAAAAAGAGATAATCACCATTAAGTCTTTCTAATTTTTCCTTGACATACATGTAACATAAAAAAAAAATGCTTATTCAAGGCCTGGAGAGATGGCTCTTTGGATAAGAGCAGTGTCTGCTTTTGTAGAGAATCCAGCTTCAGTTTCAGTGTCCACATAGTCGCTAACAAGCATCCGTAACTCCAGTTCCAGGGAATCCTATGTCCTCTTCTGATTTCCAGGGGCATTACATGCATCTTGGTGTACTTATATAAATGCAGACAAAACACTCGTATACACAAAATTTTATTTTATTTTATTTTTTTATAAAATAAAAATTTTAAAGGTGTATTCATCCAGGCATGGTGGTATGTACCAGTAATCCCAGCACTTGGGAGGTGGAGGGAGGAGACTCTGTCTCAAAGAAATCAACCAGCCGGGGCTGGGGAGATGGCTCAGTGCAGCAGAGGATTGGAAAGCTCCCACGTGGGGCAGCTCACAGGGTACCCAGTTCCTCAGGCTTCCTCAAGCTCTTGCACTCACCTGCACACACCCACACACAGATGCACACATACATGTAATTAAAAAATAATGAAAACAAAAATTGAAAAAACAATAAGGGCTGGGTAAGTGTATGACTCTAATCCCAGCACTTGGGAGGCAGAGATAGGTGGATCTCTGTGAGATGGAGACCTGCCTAGTCCACATAGTTCCAGGCCAGCTGAGGCTATAGGGAGACCCTGTCTCAAAATGAAACAAACAAATCAAGCAACAAATCAACTAACCAAACCAACCAACAAATAAAAATGGATGATGGAGAATGTGCCAATATAGATGTAGAAACACATTAAAAAATGCTATATACAACACATTTTAGCCTGCCTTGTAGCTTACTAATATGATGTGGAAAGAGCACATTAGACAATGTTCTTAGGTTGGTGAGATGCTCATGAGTGAAATCACTAGCCTTGCAAGCCTGATGACCTGAGCCCATCTCCTAAACCCACAGTGGAAAAAAAGGCTCCCAAAGGCTCTGATTTCCACGCGTGCTGTGCGGATCATGAGCTTGTTCATGAACATGAGTGTGTGTGTGTACACACACACACACACACACACACAATATTATTATTATTATTATTATTATTATTATTATTATTTTGGTCTTTTCAAGACAGGGTCTCCCTGTAGCCCCAGCTGTCCTGGAACTCACTCTGTAGCACACACAATATTATTAAAGGTGACCACCCACCCACACAATATTATGAAACGTGGCATTTTAATCCTGGCACTCGGAGGCAGAATCAGGTGGATCTCCTATGAATTCCTATGACAGCCAGGACTACTAAAAAAAGCCTGTCAAAACTAAACAGGAAACAAAAATCTCTAATATTTTTATCGCATAGATCAGTTTAATTTAGTAGAAATATATTATTTACAGTTATAATCCATGTGCATAAGTGTTCCAGCCTTGTGAGATTAATCTTTCCTTAAGTTACCAAATAAAATGTGTAAAACGCTTGATGTTCTCTGTAATTTGTCAATACGCCCACGTTCAGCAGGGACCATGGGCCTCATGTGTCCTGTTACTCCTCGGGAAGACATGTTGCCTTTGTGAATGAACTTGTGAATCTTTTCACACATATAGAAGCCACTGTTCATCCTTTGAATCTGTGCTTTATTTTCTTTAAGAGATCATAAAAACCTTCCCACAAGTTCGTTAACACTGTCATGTTTTGATTTTACATTTAGATCAGCATGGAATTCATGGGAGGTAAGATGGGAGGTATGGGCCGGCTCCCCGGCCGTCTGATGTGAGGTAACATGGGAGGTATGGGCCGGCTCCCCGGCCGTCTGATGAGAGCTAAGATGGGAGGTATGGGCCGGCTCCCCGGCTGTCTGATGTGTCTGATGGGGGAGGAGTCCTCAGCATCTGTTCCTTTCCATACGGGTTTAATCCAAAATGTATTTAAAAAGAATTAGAGGAGGTCACATTTTATTTTATTTTTTAAATTTTATTTATTTTTTATGTGTATGAATGTACTGTCTACATGTAGGTTTGTGCACCCGTGTCGTGCAATGCCACGGAGGTCAGAAGAGGGTGTCGGATTCCCCTGGAACTGGAGTTCTCCTGGAATTGTAGTTACAGAAGGTTCTCAGCTGCCATGTGGGTGCTGGGGATTGAACCCGGGTCCTCTGCAAGAGTGGTCGGTGCTCTTAACCGCTAGGCCATCTCTCCAGCCCCGAGGTCACATTTTAAATAAATGGTTGGGGCTGGAGAGATGGCTCAGTGGTTAAAAGCACTGGCTGCCCTTCCTGAAAATCAGGGTACAGTTCCCAGGAACTACATGGTGGCTAACAACCGTCAGTAATTCCAGTTTCAGGGGATCTGACACCCTCTTCTGACCTCCACATTGCACAACAACAGGTGCACTTATGTACATGCAAGCCAAACATTCAAACACACAAAATAAATTTTTCAAAAAGAGCATGGAGTGAGGGGGGCGGGTTGTTGGAGAGATGGCTCAAAGTTAAGAGCACTGGCTGTTCTCGCAGAGGACCCAGGTTCAAATCTCAGCACCCACATAGCTAACAAGCATCTTTGACTCCAGTTCCGGGATCTGGTGCCCTCTTCTGTCCTCTGAGGGCAATACATGACATGAGTGCACTTTCACACATGCAAGTGTAAAAAAAGAGCACTGAGCCTGGTGGCACACACCTTTAATCCCAGCACTCAGGAGGCAGAGGCAAGCAGATCTCCGTGAGTTCAAGGCCAGCCTGGTCTACAGAGTGAGTTCCAGGCCATATGGGGCTAAAGAAAGACCCTGTTTCAAAAAATTAAAAAAAGAAAAAAAGAAAAAAGAAATGAGTTGGGTATCATGGCACACATCTTTAACCCCAGGACTCTGGAGGTAGAGGCAGGCGGATCTCTGTAAGATGGAGGTCAGCCTGGTTCCCATAGTGAGTTCTAGACCAGCAGGGGCTATGGGGAGACTCTGTCTCAAAAAGACAAGACAACAGGGCTGGAGAGGTGTCTCAGGGAAAAAGAGCACTTGCAGGGCTGGAGAGATGGCTTAGTTATTAAGAACGCTGGCTGCTGCTGTAGAGAACCCACACAGAAGCTGGCAAGCATCCATTATTCCAGTTCTAGAGGATCCGATGTCCTCTCCTGAACTCCACAGGCACTGCACAACACAGTACACTTACATATGTGCAGGCAATACACTCACACATAAAATAAAAGTAATTTAAAAAATATTGAAAAAGAGCACTTGCTGTTCTTCCAGAGGACCTGAGTTTGACTCCCAGTACCCATATGGCTGTCTTTTTGAGATTGAGCCTGCCTCTGCTTCCTGAGTGCTGGGATTAAAAGCATGTGCCACCACATCTGGCTACTTAAAGTTTTTAAGAAGAGACAGTTTTTTTAGTTAAGTCAGTCAGGCTGATTGTGGTGGTGTGCACTTTTAATTCCAGCACTTGGGAGGCAGAAGCAGGAGGATCTCTGTGAGTTCAAGGCCAGCCTGGTCTACATAGTGAGTTCCAGGCCAGCTGGGGCCAGAGGGATCTTTATCTGCTTGCATCTGTCTATGTTGTCCTGGGATTAAAGGCATTTTAATCACACTGAGGCCGTTGTTGCTTTAAGTCTTGACTAATATTGAGTAGAATAAAGAGTTGAGTCAAATCAATCTGTCTATTCTCTCTCTCTCTCTCTCTCTCTCTCTCTCTCTCTCTCTCTCTCTCTCTCTCGGCAGGGTCTGCCATGGCCTGGGCTGGCATCAGAATAACCATGTAGCTGAGGAGGATGACCTTGAACTCCAATCCTCCTACTGCCTCTGCTTTCTGAGGTTTCAACTGTCCTAGGCTAAGAGTGAATTTCTTTCGGTTCCCTCTTTGCCTCCATTTCTCCCTCCTCTCCTTTTCCTCCTCTTCAAACAAAAAGGCAGCAGGATGGAGGAGAAGGGTAAATTAGAGGTCTTTGGAAAACACTGCAAGTTCACGTGTCTGAGGAAAACAACACACTGTCCAACTCTAAATCATTCTTTGCTTTTATTACCTCCGTCTTTTTCTAGTGTTTGTACTTGTCCAGTTTCCTGACAAGCTGGGTTAGCTCCGAAGTGAGTTACAGTGGCCAAGAGAAGTGGTAAGCTGAGCTGGGGGCTCAGCCACCAGACAGGAGGCAAACTAAGGCTTGGGTTTTCCAAACTGAAGCTGACTAAGTCAACTGCCAGGATTCACTGAGTGAGCGTGGAGCTCCTGCCGGTGCGGACTGCTCTCCACGCACGGGCCTTCTAATCTTGCCTTAACCTGATGCTGATCTGTCCAGGGAAAGCCGAACACACCACCATTTGCCTCTCTTGGCCCTAGAAGGGGTCAATAGCAGCTGCTGGGCTGAGTGTTCTGTTCCTCACAGACATCCATCGACAACACCCCACACCAACAGTGAGAACTTGAAAACTGTTTCCCCTTGTGGCCTCTACTGGCAGCGTGCACAGCTCTCTGCTGACAGCTCCCACGGGTTGAGGGGAGTGCCTTGTTACTGTCCTGTGTGGGTGAGTTCACACTCTGTGGGTTATGCTGACATCACAGGGACAGGAGCCTTTATGCCAACAGGTAGGGATGAAAGTCCTGGCTCTTTGTGGCCCTCTCTGATCCCACACTGGCGAAGGTGGAGCCCCCTATTACAGCATGGTGAAGGAGGGAGTCTGGTTGCCCACTTCCCCTTTGATGCTGTTTGGTAGAATTGGGGGACACAGTTTCATTTGTGCACTTTTAGCTGGAACCAGAGATTACTGTCAAGATTTTTATCTTATAGGCTGCCCCTTTCTTGGTCTGCTTGCCAGTGTAATAGTATATTTTCTGTTGCTATAACAAAATACCTGAGGCAGTGTGCTTAATAAAGAAGAAAGATTTAGGGGTTGGAGAGATGGCTCAGTGATAAAGAGCACTGGCTACTCTTCTAGAGGTCACAGGTTTGGTACCTGACACTCATACACATAAATAAAAAATAAGTAAATAAATCAGTGAGGTGTGATGGTGCACATCTTTAATTCCAGCACTCCGGAGGCAGAGGCAGGTAGAGCTCTGTCATATTGAGGCAACTTGGCCCACGCAGCAAGTTCCAGGCCACATGGGGTTCTGGGGTGAGTGCGTCTAAAAAAAAAAAAAAAGATTGATTTGGCTCATGGTTGTACCTACAGAATCCAAAGACATGACGTCAGCCTCTGTCAAGAGTTCCTCCCTGTCTTTGTCAGAACATGGCAGACAACATCGTATGTCATCACACATCATAGATCTCATATAGACCGAGAGAGGAAACAAAAAAGTGGAAGATGTTAGGTCGGGGCCCCAGATGAAAAGCCAAGATGGCATAGACCGGAAGGACCCCCCTTCTTTTCTGGTCAGGCCAGATTCCTATGAGACCTCTGGATCTGAGACCCACCTTCAGTCCCCTGATCTGGCTTAACTGGCCAGATTCCAACATGTCACCATCTCCCCTTCCCTGGCCTATTAAAAGGCCCTTCCCCCTCCCAGACCTGAGCTTTCTCGTGGTCCTCCACCCCAAGGGCCATGGATTCCCCCTGAGAAAGAGCGTATTTCCCAGAATAAATGCCTGCATTTGTTTACTTTCAATTCAGACTGATTTGGTCTTTATCTCAGAGTTGAATACCTCTTAGAAAGGAGCTGGGTACACACACACACACACACACACACACACACACACACACGCTGAAGCTGTGACAGTCCCAGCCATTCCAGAGACCATGATTCCATCCATGAGAGTGGATCCCATGACCTAATTATTTTCCAGTAGACCCCCCAAAGTCTTTTTTTTTAATTTTTAAAATTTTATTTATTTTTATATGTGTATAAATGTACTGTCTGCATGCAAGTTTGTGCACCCGTGTTGTGCAAATGCCTCGGAGGTCAGAAGAGGGTGTTGATCCCCTGGAACGGAGTTCTGGAATTGGAGTTCTCAGATTTACAACGGTTCTCGGCCGGCATGTGGGTGCTGGGGATCGAACCCGGGTCCTCTGTAAGAGCTGCAAGGTGCTCTTAACCGCTAGACCATCTCTCCAGGCCCCATAGACCCCACCTTTTAAAGGGCCCACCTCACTACCACCACACTGGGACCAAGGCCCAGCACAGTCACTGGGGGACAACCCATGTGCAAACCATAGCAGCTAGAAAGAACAGGCCAGCTTCACACCGTGGCGGCCCTCCCACATCAGCCTCCTGAGCACACGGGGAACACAGGAGTGCACCCTCATGCTCAGCCAGTGAATGGTCTTATTTGGGGGTTGTTGGGGTTAATTCTCTTTGAATTTCGGGATTTCCAGGTTCTTTAACCCCAAGTCTGGATATGTGAGGCTAACAAGAAAATCTAGAGACTTTGTTGAATTAGAAAGCAAAATTTTATCTTTTTTCTAGAATTTAATTTACGAATACCAGAGACCCCGTCACCAAGTTGATCTTTGGATCCTGAGGTGCCTAGCTGATCTCCCTTCTAGCCTCCATTTCTCACAGTAATGCCCAGGGTGTCTTAGTGAGGGGACGGGGTAAGTACATCTGAGGTCCATCTTCCTGGAAGCAGGGTAAACTACACGGCATTGGTTGGGTTACTGTCTGGGGAGCTGTTCAGAGAGGTTGCTTGGTCACCTGTGTGCTTACCCTGTCACCGCGTGCTCGCCCTCCCCAACCTGCTGAGCAGCGTCTGCTAACACGGTAGGAGCAGCAATCCCCAGCGCCCGGCAGCCTCGCTTTCCCGATGGGAATTTAGGGGAGTGGGGAGGTTCTTGTTCTTCTTCCCATCACAGCTGGGGGGGGGGGGGGGCGGCAGGGGTTAGGAATGCAGCGTCTGATCCTGATGTGAAGGTCAGCAGTCGAGCTCTCTGCTCACTGGGGCACTCACGGAAACTGAAGGTCTTTGTTCTCAGAACAAAAGTGAGAAGGAGCCTCTGCTTGAGACAGTGCAGGAAGGACAATAGACACTTTTCTACTCAATTAACAGTACTGCAGGCAGATGCTCCTGAGTGCCGTGTGTCTGTCCTGCTCACCACAGACCGCCTCCTTGTCCTAATGACTCCGTAGCTCCTGTGCATGGCGTTCCACTCGGGTTTCTCCAGCAGCCCTTTTATCCCCCACAAAACCAAGTTCGGTGCTTTATTCCCAGTTCTCATCATTTTAGGTTTCCCTGAATCTTAGGTTTTCCAGTGCTGTCCTGGGGCCCCCAGCTACTCTCTATTCTTGACTTTCACACAGTCTACTTTCTTGATTGGCTTTCTGTCTTTTCCTCCAATTGACGGAATTGCTCAAGGTCCCAGCTTCCTCCCATGGTCTTACTGTCATCTTGCCTGTGGAACTCGCCCTGAACAAGTAAGCACAACCACGTGTTCACTCTTCGCTGATTGAACACCATGTGTACCAGGCTCTGTAGCAGTAAACAGGTAACCCAGGTGACTATATTCTCCGGGCTAATACTCCTGTGGAAGACAAAGAGGGTAAACCAATAACAATCACAAACAAGTTATGAACCGAACAGCATTTCAACAATATAAAATGTGTAAACTTTTGTGTACGTAATCTCAAGTATCTACAACACTCTTGAGATCCACTGAAGATGACTCTACCACTTTGTATTTACTTATGAGACTATTAAATGGCGACCTTTCCTATAATTGGGGATATAACATTTCTGTTTAAGTAAACAAAACATTAACTTTTTCCTATAGTTTAATAAAAACCTAACAGTTGTGGGGGTTTTGTCGTTGTTGTTTTGGTTTGTTTTTTTGAGACGGGGTCTCCCTACAGCCCCAGTTGTCCTGGAACTCACTCTGTAGACTAGACTGGCCTTGAACTCAAAGAGATCCACCTGCCTCTGCCTACTAAGTGCTGGAATTAGAGGCCTGCACCACCATGCCAGGCCTCCTAACAGTTTTAAGTGTTCTTGATATTACACAATAAGTTTGAAACCTGTCCGAACACAAACCAGGTCATGTCACTGATTTTATCTATTATAAATTTGCTGACATTAAAGTTTCAATCACGATACTTTCTGTCTTGGGTGTAGGTTATCAAAAAATAGTTTTCAGGGGCTGGAGAGATGGCTCATACGTTAAGAGCGCAGGGCCTGGGTTTGGTTCCCAGCACCCAGAGTGGTTAAAAACAGCACTAGCTTCAGTGCCAGGGGTACACACACACATACACACACACACACACACACACACACAC
>VZQC01004623.1:63788-91890 GCA_009823505.1 Rhizomys pruinosus | reverse complement strand
TTTACAGGGAGTTTCAGGTCAGCCTGGATTACATTAGACTCTGTCAAACACCAAGAATATCATAAAACATAACAACAAACTCATTATGTAGCTGAGGATGACCCTCAACTGATTCTCCTTGTCTCCACTTCCCAAGTACTGAGATTATAGGTTGTGTGACCACACCTGGCTCTCTCAAATTTAGATCATAAAACAAGAAAGATATATGTAAACAAAAGGAAGCAAAGCCACATGAAATCCATGAATTCAAGAGCTATATTTGAAATAAGTAGACCAGATGGCAGTTAGCTAATATATACTAAAACTGTTAATATCCTGAATAAAGAAGAAAATATATCAACAAGTACAAGCTCAACAGAGAATTTCTGGTGTCGTAATTCATTTTTATGGCTCTTTGTTGTGTAATTCAATTGCAAATAAAAATTAGAAAAGCCTAGCCAGGCGTGGCAGCCCACACCTTTAATCCTAGCACTTGGGAGGCAGAGGCAGGTGGATCTTTGTGAGTTCAAGGCCAGCCTGGTCTACAGAGTGAGTTCCAGGACAGCTGGGGCTACAGGGAGACCTTGTCTTGAAAAGACCAAAAAAAAAAGACTTCCTTGACACCCCCCTCAATACTTCTCCTTTCTCTCAGGTTTATCCCAGGACTTGGGAAATGACGGAAACAAGAGTTCAAAGTCATCCTCAGCATAGTGAGTTTGAGGCATCCTGGGCTACATGAAACCCTGTCTTAAAAAAGAAAAGAAAGGAAAGCAACAAGCAGCAGAAAACAATTTCAAATGACAAGGAAGCAACATTGATGATAACCTAGATCTTGTACAAGATATGGCTATGCTTCGTAAACAGTAGAGCCAACTAGCTTCATGTTTGTTTTTTTGAGTTTATTGGTGATGGGGATTGAACTCAAGGACTCACTCATGTTAAGCATAGGATTGCCCCTAAGCCATATCCCCAGCATTATATATAATTAGTTTTTGGAGTTTTTATTTTATTTTATGCATTTGAGTATATTGCCTGCATGTATGTAAATGCACCCATATACATCACGTAATGCCTGTGGAGGTCAGAAGAGAGTATCAGATCCTCTGGAACTGGAGTTATGGATGGTTGTTAGCCACTTTGTGGGTGCTGGGAATCAAACCCAGGTCCTTTGTAAGGGCAGCCAGTGCTCTCAAGTCCAGCTCCTGGTTGTTTTTTGAAGCGGGTCTCATGTGGCTCCAGCTGGCCTCAAATTCGCTATATAACCAAGGGTCACCTTGATCTCCTGATCTTCCCATCCCTACTTCCCAAGTGCTAAGGTTACAGCTTCTGTCTCCACACCCAACCACTTATTAATTGACAGGATCCTCCCCTGTAGCTCAAGCTACACTTGAATTCATCATCCTCCTAGTTTAGCTTTCAGAGTGCTGGGATTATAGTGTCAACACCATGTCCAGGTCTATAGAACTTTTTAAAGATTTATTTAAAGTTTCTATTCATGTGTGTGTGTGTGTGTGTGTGTGTGTGTGTGTGTGTGTGTTCATATTTCCATGCAAACGTGTGATGGTACCCCAAAAGGCCATAAGATAGTGTAGGATCTCCTGTAGCTGGAGTGGTAGTTGGTTGTGAGTTACCCTGTATGGATGCTGGGAACTGAACTCCAGTTCTATACTAGAGAAGCTAGTGCTGTTAACCTCTGAGGCATCTCTCCCAACTCCCTGTAGATTTTTATTTTCCTTTATTTTTAAAATCTTTAAAAGTATGCAGGTGCACCCATATTGTACAATGCCTGAGGAGGTCAGAGGAGGGCACCAGATCCCCTGGAACTGAAGTTACAAATGGTTGTTAGCTGCCATGTGGATGCTGGGAATCAAATCTGAGTTCTCTGCAAGAGCAGTCAGTGCTCTTAATGGCTGGGCTACCTCTCCAGCCCCAATTTTTTTTTTTAAACATGAGCAAAGGCTTCTTAACCTCCTTTTGAAATATAACTTGAGAGCCACCAAAATAGTAGGTATGGCTGATGCCATGGTAATTCTGGTTCTTCTGTGAGACACCCGAACCCACACTTGGTTATGTTTGACTTCTTGTGACTGAGTTCAATGCCCAAACCCCCTGTGGTGGAAGGAGGTACCCAACTTCTGCAAATTAGCCTCTAACTCTACCATGTGGGGGCTCCCACAAAAATAAATGATAAAATATTTAAAACTAAAATGAAATTTGTTAAACAAAATACAATTTGAGGAATAAACTGGGAAACAATTCCCCTCTCCCAGTAACTTGACTAGCATTTCTTGTGAATTAGGCTTATGTAAACATATTCAGTATTTCAACCATCCAGGCAAAAATTATCGTGGTTACTAAATACGGAATTACTTTACCCCCTTCAGTGTATCCAGGGGCAGGAGATACCTCACTGTCCTGCATAGCAACCAATGTCCTTAAAACAAACACTAAAAAAAATCCTATCAGAAACTGCATGGAGAATAGGTTTATACAGTTGTTGTATGCAGATTTACAGCTGCGATTCATTGCTTCCAATATGAAAAAAACTTGGTGGTCTCTAGCAAGAGGCCTCTCAAACCAACATGATGTATCTTTCGGTATGTGGAGTATATTAGTTAAGGTTCTCTGGAGGAACAGAACTTATAGAATGAATATATATCAAAAGAGGATTTATTAGGCTGGCTTACATGATACAGTCTGGGTAGTCCAACAGTGGCTATCTTTTCACCAGAGAGACTGAGAACCTGGTAGCTGCTTAGTCCATGAGACTGGGCGCTTCAGTCCGAGTTAGAATCCGAGGGAGCTGGACTCCGATACCAGGGAGGAATGGCCTGCGAGTCAGATGTGAAGGCTGCAGGCAGAGAGCAAAGCTTTTCCCTCAGAGGACCTCTGATCCTGAGCCACTGCCCACATTTAGTGTCCTCCACGCCTCATAAGCTCAGCAAAAGAATCTCGCACAGGTGTGCCCAGCGGCAACCAAGACTAAGCAACATATGTCGGGAAGAAGACATTAGGAACAAAATGAAAGTGTTGTGAGCAGACACTGGGCAGAGTGTCCAGTAGGAAATGCACAGCACTAGCTGTAGGGACATGGTAGCGATGACTCGACACCAAAGGAAAAGTTTAAGAAAACTGTAAACTTGATCTTGTCTTCAAGAAAGAAACAAAGGTTCCTTATGTGATTCTTTCTATTTTTGTATTTTTAATTTTTCCCCATTTTTGTTTTAAAAAGAAAAAAAAAAAAGATACACTCCAGCTGATTAATCTCAGTATCTTTAGAACTACATACTTCATGGCCCTGAAAGCATGTTTAGTATGTTAGGGTAACAAGAGAGTCCTTTGTGTGCACATAGGTGTTTCATTGGTTTAGTTTTTGCACTCGCTTCTAGCCAAATGGTAGAGAAGAAATGGGTTGATCTTTGATCTGGGGTCAGGAACATGCCTGGCTTGCCTCCGGTTTCTGCCTCTCCACGAGTCCCTTCCTAAACACTAATTTTTAGAAGCCCTGGTTTCTAGCCGCTGGAAGATGGTTTTCCCTCTCCTCCAATCTCAGTAAATGTAAAGCTGAATGGAGCCCTGCTCTACCTGGGAGCTTCCCCTTTCCATAAAGGGCTGAGCCTTTCCTCTGCTTCTCTCCCAGAAGTTAGCAGTTCCTGACTTCCCCTCCTCTTCCGCATGCATCTGTCACCATGTTAAAAGGATGCTCCTCTCACAGGACTTTCCGGACCCTTCCTTTGCACTCTCGCTGTGACAGGACGGTCTCCTCCCAGCTGTGGCTCCCAGTTCTTGCTGCACCGACTTCCTTTTATTTCCTGCTCTTACCGTCCTCCTTTCAGCTATCACCCCTGCCACTGTGCATCAGAGAGGGCCACTAGATCCAGCTTGTGAGGAAGGCACAGAGGAGCAGCCAGGGGACTACAGAGGCCTCAGGAACCAGAGCCAAGAGGCCTAACTAAGGTCAGAGTTCAGCAGGCAGCGCCGCGGGAAGGAGCTAGTTCAGAGAATCAAGGGCAGGAGGGAGCCACTGGCATTGACCTGAAGCTGGAGTGATGGGGGATGGCTCCCTGGAGGTCAGGCTCCTGCGGGTGTGGCTCTGTACAAGCTTGTGTGCAGTAAAATTCATTCTTCCGTTCAGAAGATTTCCGAATGAATCGTGGCAAGGGAGTAGGAGCTAGCCACATTTGGGGGGTGGTAGAAAAACAGGGAAGGGGCACAGGCATAATAAAGATGGCACACTCTGTCTTCTTCTTGGTCTGAGATAAAGACCTGGGGGCTTCCCTCCTAGCCAGTAGGCCCCTTTTCCAGGTGACCAGTCCAGACCAATTCATATAAGACCAAGGCTGGACCTGGACACCTCTTCATTTGAAGTCATAAACCATATCAGCATACTTTTAAGCTGACTAACTAAAAATTAGGAAGGGGACCCATTAAAACCTTAAAAACCCAGACCCTCCCAGGGAGACTTGGATTTTAGTTTCCAAATGCCCTCCCCAGAACCTTTGGCAGATGTGGATCTAGTGGTTTCCATCATCTTACATCTTCTCAAATGCTGTAGAAATGCAATCCTCAGCCCCTGCCTTGCTAGCAACTTTTTTTATTTTTTTGGTCTTTTCGAGACAGGGTCTCCCCGTAGCCCCAGCTGTCCTGGAACTCACTGTGTAGACCAGGCTGGCCTTGAACTCACAAAGATCTGCCTGCCTCTGCCTCCCAAGTACTAGGATTAAAGATGTTCGTCACCACACCCCTTGCTAGCAACTTTTTAAAAATACTTAGTAACTAGTCCAATAGGTATTTAGTAAAACAGATGATATATACTAAGACAAGTGTTAGTTTGGAAATGTTTGCTGTTTATAGTAATGAACATGCTGGTGATTTCTGTAATATTCATTTTAGGAGAAACTAGTTGAAAGATAAAGACCTCTGCATGCCTTGCAACTTTCTGTAAACTTAAACTTACTATTCATAATTTAATAGAATTTTGGAGAAACACACACACTCCCACCCACACACACACACAAAAGAAATGGAATCACACAGTTTGCAGCCCTTTCAGACACTCTTCTTCCACTTAAAATACATGTAAGAGGCTGGGTGTGGTGGCGAACACCTTTAATCCTAGCACTTGGGAGGCAGAGGCAGGTGGATCTTTGTGAGTTTAAGGCCAGCCTGGTCTACAGAGTGAGTTCCAGGCCAGCTGGGGCTACAGGGAGACCCTGTCTCGAAAAGACCAAAAAAAAAAAAAAAAAAAGAATGGAGATTGTATGCTATATCAATGGTCTTGGGTGGAGACATGAACTCCCTGGAAGGTCATTAAGAGATAACTATCTAACCCTTATAAGATTACTCTCTAACTGCAAATTGTAAATTTTCTGATAAAGAACAAGGTCAAATCCTGTGCAAGGGTGTGTGTGCACGTGTGTGTGTGTGTGTGTGTGTGTGTGTGTGTGGTGTGTGTTTCTATGTCCGGTCCCAAATGGATCTGTCAATCACTGGACAGAGAATGCTTCTCAGGGAAAGCTGGCCATTTTAGAGACTTTAGAAATAGTATAAAGCAAGCTGGGTGTGGTGGCGCACACCTTTAATCCTAGCACTCAGGAGCCAGAGGCAGGTGGATCTTTGTGAGTTCAAGGCCAGCCTGGTCTACAGAGTGAGTTCCAAGACAGCTGGGACTACAGAGAGACCCTCGTCTCGAAAAGACCAAAAAAAAAAAAAAAAAAAAAAAGAAATGTATAAAGCTGTACCGCATGTAGATTAATCCAATATTCCTTTGGCCCTTGTCCACCCTCATTCCTTGAGGGTGCTCCACTCTATTCTGTAATAAACTTACCATATATGCTTTGTTCTGTGTGTTTGAATTCTTTCTACGGAGATGATGAGGACTGGAGAGCCAAGGGGAATCCATAGTGAGCTCCCAGTAGCATCTAACTTCAGACAGCGTGGGTTCATAGAACAACAGCTTGTGCATTTTCATTTCTCACTGGGTGTGTTCCCCCTTTTAAAAGTAGGGGGTATAGAAATGGTGGTCTGGCCTGCATGAAGCTCGAGTTCCATTGGGGGAGGTGGAAGCCAGGCATAATGATGTGTGCCTTTAAGATGAGCCCTCAAGATACAGAAGCAGGCAGATCTCTGTGAATTCAAGACCAGCCTGGTCTACATAGAGAGTTCTAGGTTACCTGGGTCTACAGGAGACCCTGTCTCAAAAAAAAAAAAAAAGTCAAAATACATGATGTACTAGGCCTCAGATTTCTCAATGGAGGGCTGAGGGCAAAGCTCAGCTGGTAGTGTGCTTGCCTAGCATGCACCAAGCTCTAGGTTTGATCTCCAATAAAGCTGTAGTCCTAGCGCTCAAGAGGTGACACAGGAGAACCAGAAATTCAGTCATCCTCCAAGTTTGAGGTCAGGCTGGGTAACCTGAGAAACTATCTTTAAAAAAAAACAACAGGGGCTGGAGAGATAGCCTAGCGGTTAAGAGCACCGACGCTCTTGCAGAGGACCCGGGTCGATCCCCAGCACCCACATGCGGCTAAGAACCGTATGTAACTCCAATCCAGGAGAACTCCAGTTCCAGGGGAATCCGAGACCCTCTTCTGACCTCCGCGGCATTGCACGACACGGGTGCACAAGACCTGCATGCAGACAGTACATTCATACACATACAAAAAAAAAAAAAAAAAAAAAAATCCAAGGCCTAGAGCGATGGCTCACTGGTTAAGAGCACTGACTGCTCTTGCAGAGGACCCAGGCTTGATTCCCAGCACCCACATGGCAGATAACAACTATCTGTAACTCCTGTTCCAGGGGATCTGACGCCCTCTTCTGACCTCTGAGGGCACTGCACAATATAAGTACCCCTACCTACAGGCAGTCATTACACCCCCACACACAAATCCAAATGGAAACTTGAATTGGCCATAATAATTGATTACAAGTGAAATGAAACTAAGAAGAAATAACAAGCTGTTAAGGCATCTCAAGCTGAAAAAAGTACTTTGGTTTTTGTAATGGCCTAATGGATAAAAGTAGAAGATTGGAAGCCCTCTAAGCATCGGACAGGAGGGGCACAGGGACAGTGCTGTGGTGTCCATTGCCTTCCTGTGCTGTTGACTTTTGTGGCAAGTTGAACATTTAGAAGTTGACATGTTCTCAAAAGTTCTAATGTCTAAACTCTACTGTGCAAAAGCCCTAGGGAGCCTAGGATTCCACAACTGTGGAGCACTTTGCCCACTGAGCCTAAGGGGTGACTCATCTGTTGCCAGCCAGGGCCTACTTAGTTTTCTGAAGCCAAATGTTAACTTTGAGGAGAGGGGTGTGCAGGTGTTGGAGGGAGATTTCTGCTTGCCTTATGCTCGTTACCCACCCCTGATCCTCCTGCGCCTACCTCCCCAGTGCTGGGATTACAGATTTAGGTGGTTAAACTTTCTTAACAGAATTTAAAAAAGACTGGTATGGTGGTGCACACCTTCGATCCCAGCACTTGGAGGGAGACACAGGTGAGATCAAGGCCAGCGTGGTCTACATGCTGATTTCCAGGCCAGTTGCCAGGGAGATCCTGTCTCAAAAAAACCCAAAACAGCAACAACAACTACAACAACAACAACAGCAACACAACTACAACAACAACAGCAACAATCTGATATCTACCTTTACCTGTACCCTTTGAGCATTCAGAATTGGTGGACAGATGTTGCAAGTACTGGACAATGAGGCAGTGAGCTCGTAGCAATCTTGATGTAAGACGTGAAACCACACCCCCTCTGTCACCACTGCATCTTACACCATCAGCGGTGACATGAGAAGACATGCAGAGAAGTGGGGTGGACGGTTGCCCGTGGGGACTCTGGAGACTGTAGGCGCAGTGAGCATGCTCACTGGTGTGAATATTGCTTTTACGTGAGTGAGGGTGAAATGGCTCCATTGGAGTACTTGGCGTGTATGGTTTTCTAATTCCATGGAATTTTACTGAGAAATCAGACGGATATTGTGTCTCATGAAAAAGAATGCCCTGGAGAGTAGCCGTGTCTAGGAAAGCCTGGGGAAGTTGGAGAGTAGATGGATGAGAGAAGTCTGAGGAAGTTGGAATTTGAAAGGGAATTTTTAAAATTAAATTTTTGATAAAAAATGTCTATGGTAAACCAAGCATGTTGGCATATGCCTATAATTCCAGCACTTGAAGGGCTGAGGTAGGAGGACTGCCAAAAGTTTAAGGTTAGCCTGGACTACATAATGAATCCTCATCTCAAAAAATTCAACTGAAAATGCTATATTAGCTGTACTAACCATTTTTAAGTGTACAGAGAGGAGACATTAAGAACATTCACATGCAGCTTCAATCCCAGCATTAGGAGGCAGAGGCCAGAGGATCTCTGTGAGATCAAGGCCAGCCTGGAACCATGCGAATTCCAAGCCAGCCAGGGCTACATATGAGAACTTGTCATTTGTGCTGTTCTCTACAATCCCTGACTTCTACTGCTTTCCCTGTCCTAAATAGAGAGGGAGGGAGGAAGGAAGGGAGGGAGAGAGGGAGAGAGGGAGAGAGGAAGAGAGGGAGAGAGGGAGGAGGAGGGAGAAGGGAGGATTACAAGGGGAATGAAGTGGAGCGAGAGAGAGAGAGAGGGAAGAGGAGAGAGAGAGCAAGAAGAGAGAGAGAGAGGAGAGACGAAATGCTGATGGACCTATGGAGGGACCGTCTCTTGACATCTCACCCCTTCACTTCTCTCTCTCTCTTTTTTTTTTTTTTTTGGTCTTTTTGAGACAGGGTCTCTCTTTAGTCCCAACTGGCCTGGAGCTCGCTCTGTAGACCAGGCTGGCTTTGAACTCACAGAGATCCGCCTGCCCCTGCCTCCAGAGTGCTGAGATTAAAGGCACCATCGCTTCACTCTCTACAGAGCATGAGCCTTTAGCTCCTATCCACTGTCTCCCCTCTGATGTGTTTCCTATTGTAGGGCACCTGCAATTGCCAGTAAAATAATTGATCCTCCATGAGTAGAAGCAGCCTGACCCTGGTCATTCATTGCCCAGGGCTTTCCCAGAACAGCTGCAAACAAGTCTGGGCTCTCTTGCCTGGATGTGGCTGCAGATAATTGTCGTTGCATCATGTATAAGGCTTGGAGTGAAACACTGCTGAATCTATCTGATCCAGAAATTGAAACCTATTTAAACTGAGGGGAGGTCAACTCTAAAAGCCCAATCCAAATCCTCCCCCACTCTGCTCTTGTAACCAGTTCCTGATTTTGCCCACTCCCTTTGCCAGGAATAAATGGGCAATCACAAAAGGACCCTGAATGAGGCTATCTGTAAGAGTTAGGTTTCAGATTGATTTCCTACTCAGGATGTGGTCTGCATGCCCAAAGTAAATAGAATAATAGTAAATAAAAGGAGGAAGCAAGTAACTAAACTGGAAGGCAAGTACTTCAACACAAAAGTTATGATGTTATTTGTGGCTAGGTTTTTTTTTTTCTTCCTAATAGGAAAGAAAATATTGGTAATAAAGAGGAAATAATCTGATTTGCTGAAATGCTTGGTCTGGGAGCTATTCCACTTAAATGAACCCTGATGCCTGACTTTACCAGGCCATCAAATACAGTGCATTTTTTATTTTCTGAGGGTTTTACTTTCAATTTCTGTGTTTGTTTTGTATATGATAAACCAGTGTACTCTAGAACTAGAGCTAGCTAGTGTTGGATCAGATCTTAAGAAGCAAAATTAATTCAGAGGCTGTTGGAAAATATTGACTAAATGGCACAGCTCTCAGCTAATTTATACTTAGGAACTTTTCCATGAAAAGATTCTAACTCAGAATTGTCTATTATGTCCATAGCCTAATACATTGTGTTCGATTTTTATAGACATTTCCTGCTCGACTTTCACATACCGTGCCTGGTAAGTGGGACTGTTGCTTTGTTTATTCTTGTAGTTGGACAACGAAAAGCTCAGCAAAATCAAGTTCTCTTTGCTTTCTTCTTTCCCCTTGTTTCGAGGTCTCTGTAAAGGCAGGGTTTGAAGCAGTGTTGGCTGCCTCCCAGCTTAATGTTCCAGACCTTGGTCTGAGCCAGGCCCCATGGCACTTTTCATTTACCAACTTGTTTAAGCAATATAATTGCAAGTGAGGTAAATGTGCGTGGGCCAAACTAAAACCAAGTGTCTGATATGCTTATTTTCAGAATGATTTTATTTACAGTAATTGCTTTCTTGCTTTTCATGCAATACATTGTGTTCTCAGCAGGGAAAAGAAGTCTTTATTTAAACTTCTCTATCTGGTGACTTGGTCCATTTTCTTTGCATCTAATGACAACATCTGGCAGGACCCGAAGTTCCCCAGTAATTCACATAACGCACAATGTTGCCCTTGTCTGGTTTTCTCTTAGCTGAGACTGTCTAAACTTAATAGAGGAATCTTAGATTTAGAGGGGCTTTTAAGGGTCATTTACTTGCAGTTCCTACTCAGTGCAATAGTTTCTGCCATAGTATACTGGGCAGTGACACCGCACTCCCAACTGAATAAGGCAGTCATTTCTATTTTGAACACTGAATTGAGGAAACCTCCTCCTTCTCCCATAAGGAATTAAGATTTTTTTCCTCTCTGTAACTTCTAATCTTTGGCTCTACTATATCTTCACAGGACAAATGATATTGCACTCATATAATTTGACTATAAAGTTCATATTTCTCTTTAATGTGATGAGTATGTTCATTCCTAAGAAGGTAACTCTGATGGTCAACATTTTTTTGTTTCCTTGATTGTTCCTTTTGTGTGGCTTATAAGATTGGGAATGTTTAATTTCCCAGAGGCAGAGAAACCTACAACTCAAAATGGCCCAAGCAAAGAACAAACATTTGTGTAACTGCGAATTTCAGTAGAGAAACAGCTTTTTTAAAAAAATTTTATGTATTTCTGTATGTGTATGAATGTACTGTCTGCATTCAAGTTTGTGCACCCATGTCCTGCAATGCCGCGGAGATCAGACGAGGGCGTCGGATTCCCCTGGAACTGGAGTTCTCCTGGAATTGGAGTTTCAGACGGTTCTCGGCCGCCATGTGGGTGCTGGGGATTGAAACCAGGTCCTCGCAAGCTCTTAACCGCTAGGCCATCTCTCCCTAGAGAGACAGCTTTAAAAAAAAAATTGAGCCGGGCGTGGTGGCGCACGCCTTTAATCCTAGCACTTGGTAGGCAGAGGCAGGTGGATCTTTGTGAGTTCAAGGCCAGCCTGGTCTACAGAGTGAGTTCCAGCCAGCTGGGGCTACAGGGAGACCCTGTCTCGAAAAGACCAAAATAAAAAAAAAAAAAAAAAAAAATCAAGACAGGGATTGGTGAGATGATGGCTCAGCAGGAAAAGGTGCTTGCCTGATCACCTGAGTTTGATTCCCAGGTCCCACGAGGTAGAAGAGAACCACTCCTACAAGTTGTCCTCTGACTTCCACAAATGCATGTGCACACACAGACACAGACAGACAGACAGACAGACACACACACACAGAATAAGCAAGTGTAATGAAAAATGTTTCAAAAGTTTTTAAGACAGGGCCTGGGAGTGATGCATATTGGAAACAACAACAACAACAACAACAACAACAACAACAACAACAACAGAAAAGACTGCTTCAAAGAACTGACTGAGGGCTGGAGAGATAGCCTAGCGGTACTGCTCTTGCAGAGGACCCGAGTTAGATCCCCAGCACCCACATGGCAGCTGAAAACCGTCTGTAACTCCAATTCCAGGAGAACTCCAGTTCCAAGGGAATCCGACACCCTTTTCTGACCTCCGCGGCATTGCACGACACGGGTGCACAAACCTACATGCAGACAGTACACTCATACACATAAAATAAATAAAATTTAAAAAAAAAGGACTGACTGAAACGGTGAACTTCTGCTCAAAATAGCCAACTTCCACATCGAGAATTTTGAAAAAGACTGAGAAAAAGATAAAATACATGTTTGGCAGAATGCATGAGCTCTGGTGGTGTAGGGGAGTAAGAGGGGGGACATGGGTCTAGATTTGATTAGTAACATAATCTTGTACAAAAAATATATATAAGAAAAAAAAAAAAAAGACAGGGCCTTGTTTCAAACCCCAGGCTAGGTTCAAACTCTTGATCCTTCTGCCTCAACCTCCCCAGTTAGATCATAGGCAAGTGTCAGCTCTGGCTAGAGGCAGCTTTTCACCCAGTAGGATTCAGACTCATATACCACGTCATGGCCCATTTTCACTTTCATCAGGAGAGAGGAGCCATGTGCTCATTTGAACAAAAATAAAGTCTAAAGAACTATTGACTTTAACAGGCGATTGGAATAAGGGGTAAGTGAGTAAGGAGTAAGGTGGTGCTGGTCAGAATCCCAAAGACACAACCCAAATACCATAGTCCTAAAAACTGAAATCCTCCAAGTGAAAACCCTTGAAGCCTAGAGAATCAGTCACCAAAGATTCACACCCAAAACACTGACATCCAAAAAGGCCAAGTCCCCAGAACACAGTCCCCATGAAGGGAAAATGACCACACGAAATGGGTTGGAAGCTCAGTTTGGGGAAAAGGATTGACCACACACTATGACAACACAGAAACTCAAGTTGAAAATTTGTCTTTTGGGGGCTGGAGAGATGGCTCAGCATTTAAGAGCACTGGCTGCTCCTGCAGGAGACCCGGGTTCAAAATCCAGACCCACAAGGTGACTAACAACCATCCTTAACTCCAGTTCCAGGGGAACCAACGTCCTCTTCTGACCTCTGTGGGCACTGTACTATACAGGTACACTTACACACATGCAGGCATAACACTCATACACATAAAATAAATAATTTTTTTTAAAGTTAAAAAAAAAAGAAAGAAAATTTGTCTACATAGTGAGTTCCAGGCCAGGCTGGAGCTACAGGGAGATCCTGTCTCAAAAAGACCAAAAAACCCCCCAAAACAAATAAATAAAAAAATTTTAAAATTCAAGTTTTGTTTTTTTGTCTTTTTTTTCCCTCAGAAATCTTTTGCTACTTTAGACCTTAGACCTTTCAGGGTTTCAACACTGATTATGGCATCTAGGATCATGTCTTTTGGCATTATGCCCCAAGCGTCAGGGGGGGATAATTCAAAAGAACACAGGAATAGTATAAACAGAGAACACCTAGGGTTGCAAATGCCAGAGAGAGAGAGAGAGACAGAGACAGAGACAGAGACAGAGACAGAGACAGAGACCCTGCACCTGGTTGAAATTCTGAGATTTGGGCTGGAGAGATGGCCTAGCGGTTAAGAGCGCCGACAGCTCTTACAGAGGACCCGGGTTCCATCCCCAGCACCCACATGGCGGCCGAGAACCGTCTGTAACTCCAATTCCAGGAGAACTCCAGTTCCAGGGGAATCCGACACCCTCTTCTGACCTCCGCGGCATTGCACGACACATTGCATGCACAAACTTGCATGCAGACAGTACAATCATACACATACAGAAATTAAAAAAAAAAAAAAGAAATTCTGAGATTTGTGGGAGAGCGCCACTGTGTCTTATGATTGACAGAGAGGTTGCTACCATACGGTGGCGGTGTAACTCCCCTGGAGCTCACTGGGGAAAGCTGTTTATGGGGAAGTGTCTCACCGAGGCACCCGCGGGAGGTGCCTGGCAGGTTCCGGGAAGAGAGAAGAGGCCGGAGAGTACTGGATGTTGCAAGAGCTGGACAGGGAAGCAGCAGCTGTGCTGGCAGTGACGGTACTGGACCAGGAAGCAGAATTCTTTCTTCGTGAGTGTCTGTCTCTCCAGTGCCCTCTACTGACAAAGTTTCCCATTTTAGCAGCAAGAAGAGGAGAAAAATATAAGAGCCAGCTAAATAAATCTTTTGTTGAGCAAGCAATCAAGGGTGAATTTGAAGTTGAGAGACAGTAGACTCACAGCCTTGCATTCCTTTGTGCCCCGTCCGGACTCTTTACATGACTCCAGCTTGGAACGCTTGCTTTCATAACCGTAGGAAAAAAGCATTCTGTCCTTCCACTATTGCAAAGCTTGCTGCAGATTGTGTTTCATTGACTCTGGTATACCAAGCATGTGCCGTGTATTTGTTTCCGAGTCAGTCACGACATCTGACTTTCTTTTGAGACCTGCCAGCCCTGAGGTATGCTACCTCCGCAGCAGGGGGGTGGGGGGTGGGGGGTGAGATGAGCCCACTGCACTCTAAACAAATATACAGAGAAAATCTCAAGTAAAAGCAAGCGCCAGGAGGCCTCGCCGGGAAAGGCGAGCCCGAGCCAATGTGGATTTTTGAGAGGGAGATTGTTAGTAATAGAGTCAGGAGAGGAAAAGATGCCTAAAAAGAGGGGAAGCTGGGATTGCTGGTGAGTCTCTCTTGGCTTCTGTGATGTCATTTGTTTGTTGTTTTGTTTTGTCTTTTGGTGCTGGGGATCGAGCTCTACCGCTGTGCTATGCCCTGAACATGCTCTCTGAAGCCCCAGCTGGCCTAAAACTTGCTCTGGGCTCAGTCTCACAGATATCGGCCTGCTTCTGCCTCGGGTGCCGAATTAAAGGGGGCAGGATTTTTCACTCTGTAGCCCCAGCAATCCTCCCCAACATTCGTATTACAGGATGAGCTACATGCTCAGCTAGAGAGGCCCTGCTCCTCTTCCTCCTCCTCTACTTCCTCCTCCTCTACTTCCTCCTTCTCTCCTCCTCTTTCTCCTCCTCTACTTCCTCCTTCTCCTCTTTCTCCTCCTTCTCCTCCTCTTTCTCCCCCTTCTCTTCCTCCTCCCCCATTTTCTCCTCCTCCTTCATTTTGACAGACTTTTTTTTTTCCAGTCTGTAACCCAGGCTGGCTTAGAACTCTTTTTTTTTATTTCATTTTGAGACAGGTTCCCCCTATAACCCCAGCTGGCCTGGAGCTCACACTGTAGACCAGGCTGGACTTGAACTTACAGAGATCTGCCTGCCTCTGCCTCCCAAGTGCTGGGATTAAAGGCATGAACCACCATGCCCGGAAATCTCATCTCTCTTATGCTGTACTTGGTGAAGCCTGGTGGGCTAGCCTGGCCTGGTTAACCAGAGAGGCCATGACAGGAGGCAGAGGTGGGCTGAGGTTTCTACCAACAGATATAAACATGGAGCCAAGACTTGCAGAGCAGCCAGGAGTGGCCAGAGATGTCAGAATTTTATTAAAATAGGTCATCTGAACAAGTTACCATTGAGGTAGGAAAAGAGCAGAAGCAGGAAGAATGGGATTAGAAACCCAGTGAGGACAAGGGCAGGGAGAGGACTTGCTGGAGGGCAGGCTGGGTGGTTCTGAGCAACTCAGCAAGGTCAGAGATAGGAAGCTATAGCCAGAAGCACAGGTTGGATGAACTTCAGAAACGGTAGTGAAAACTCTATTCAAATCTTTTTAAATTTACATGTCCTTCAGATGCGTGCACAACTCTCTTTCATGCTAATGAAACTTTTCCGGGAACCAACACAGCAGCCCACTCTTGGATTTATAATAGTTTTTTAATATAATATTTTATTAATTAATTGAGAATTTCATATATATACATATATATGTATATACATACACACATATATATTATATACATATATTATATATATATATATATTATATATATATGTGAGATCTGCCTGTCTCTGCCTCCAAGTACTGGGATTAAAAGCATGTACTACCATGCCCAGCTTTTTAAAGTTCTTTTCTTTCTTCTTTGGTCTTTTTGGAACAGGGTCTCCCTCTAGTCCCAGCTGTCCTAGAACTTGCTATGTAGACCAGACTGGCCTGGAACTCACTGAGATCTGCCTGCCTCTGCCTCCTGAGTGCTAAGATTAAAGGAGGGCACCTCCACACCCGGCAAATTATTTTTTTCGTACAATATGTTTTTATCCTATCGCCCCTGCTCCTCCCCTCAACTCCCCAATTCTCCCTTCATACCTCACCCCCTCCCAACTTCATGTCCTTTTTATTTTGAATAATTCAAGGAATCCAATTTGTGCTGCCCACGTAAGGTCCCACAGCCGTGCAATGGAGCAGGGTCCACCTAGCAGGGACCTCCCATAAAGAGAACTGACTCCCCTAGAGGCCATGACTGTCCAGAGCTCTTCAGCCAGGGTTGGAGGCTCTCTCTACGCTGGAATGTTGACTGGCTTGATCATGCGCACTGCGGTTTATCCATTTCCTACGCTGATTGGTTCCTGTTTCTTTCTCTACTAGGACAGGCTTCAGTAGGTGTTTGGAAACATGCTGCCTGAAGGAGCCTTACCCGAAGCACAAGTGACACTTAGCCTGCTCATCACAGGTGCTGTAATCTTGACCAGAATAATCACTGGAATCTATCTTGTCCAGCTGTCCACCTACAACAATCACTAACAGAGTCCTGGAACTCAGGGTTTAATATAAACCTTAAGGGATTAATGGAGAAAATCCAAGTCAGGACACAAAAGAAAAAAAAAAAGCATTATATATATCACTGCCTAGTTTGTAGGTATAAAAATGTTGTAGAAAGTGCATCTTTTAATTGTCTAATTCTGCAGTCATGGCTCTGCCCTTTCCTCTGCCGCATAGTATAATTCCTGCTTTGGTGATCTGGATGCTGCTGCTGAGTTCACTCCCCTCCTTGAAAACCTCAGTTGATTCTGCTCTTTGAATGAAATCTACGTTCCCTGCTATGGTCCACAGAGTAACTGTCCTCCAAAGCCATGCACATTCTCGTCTCCGGAACCCAGTTGTGTTGTGGTTACTATGCCTTTGCAGCTATGATTTGGTTAAAGATCCTGAGATGGGGTGATGGCCCCGTGTGATCTGGCTTGGATGGGTGTGGTCATGACCGTGTTTTCTGGGGGTGGGGGAGGGGAAGGTAGTAGAGTCAGAGTTAGAGTTGGGAGATGAAAGCTAGAAGAGGAGCTGGCATCGAAATGGGGCCCTGAGCCAAGGAGTGCTAGTGGCTTGTAGAACAACGAAAGACAAGGAACTGAATGACTGTATTCTGGACAAGGAACTGAATGACTGTATTCTGGACACAGGACAGGAGAAGGGTCCTGACAAATGTGGAAAAGGCTGGGAAACACTGAGGCCCATGATGTATACCTCAGTTTTGTAGAATTACAGCCTGAGTACCATTAAGAGCAATATAGACGTGTCTGCACCACATTATCTATTAGGTCTGCTTTCATGTATAATTGTAGTGGGCTTAATAGTGACTGTTAGACTGTCGGAGGGAGGGAGGGAGGGAGGGAGGGAGGGAGAGAGAGAGAGAGAGAGAGAGAGAGAGAGAGAGAGAGAGATTCAAATCTCAACCTCCTAGAACTTATAAGTGTAATCTTATTTGGAAAAAGTTCTATGCAGATGTAATGGAATTATGGATCTTAAAATGAGATAGACCATCCCGGATTTCTGGCTGACCCACCTCCAGTGACAGGTGTCGTTATGAGAAAGACAGGAGATTTGCATTAAGGAGATACATGTGAAGATAAAGACAGAGACTGGACTGATGCAGCTACAAGCCAAGGAGCTCCTGAAGCCTCCAGCAGTACAAGAGGCAGGAAGAGTTCTCCCCTAGAGCCTTCAAAAGGAGCACAGGGTTTCCAGCCTCCAGAACTGAGAGAGAAAACTTGTCAGCCTCGCAGTTTTGTGGTAGCTACAGTGACTAGGCTAAGCGTCATCCCTAGCTTTGTTATACCATTTGCGGAGGAGGTCCCGGTGCCATGAGGCTCTCTCCCACCCCTCTAGTATCAGCCTGTGGCTCTCCTTTCTCCTCCCGTGTTTTGGTAATGCATCAATGCACATTTCTCTGAGTGCTTTGCATTTAGCACACCTAGCACAATTAGCATTAAGATGAAAGATGTAAACTGGGCATAATTCTAGCACTTGGGAGGTAGAGGCAGGCGGATCTTTGTGAGTTCAAGGCCAGCTTGGTCTACAGAGTTTCAGGACAGCTGGGGCTACAGGGGACCCTGTCTTGAAAAGACCAAAAAAAAAAAAAAAGATGAAAGATGTGTAGCAGTCAGGTTGTCAGTTGTGTAGCAGTTGGTCGTCACCGGCACAGCTGGACACCAGGTGCAATGACAGAGCAAGTCCGAGGAGCCAGGCACTGCTGGTTTAGGGGCTTCTTTGGGGCACAGAGATTGACAAAACTTCTGATGCCAATTTTTAAAAAATAATTTATTTTTAAATTATTTTTGTGTGTATGAGTGTACCGTCTGCATGTAGGTTTCTGCACCCATGTCATGCAATGCCACAGAGGTCAGAAGAGGGTATAGGATTCCCCTGGAACTGGAGTCAAAGACAGTTCTTAGCTGCCATGTGGGTGCTGGGAATCGGACCCGGGTCCTCTGCAAGAGCAGTTGGTGCTCTTAACCACTGAGCCATCTCTCCAGCCCCTGATAGGCTTTTTTAAAGGTGAAATTATATCACTATTTAAGTTTTTTTTTTTTTCTTTTTGAGACAGGGTCTCCCTGTAGCCCCAGCTGTTCTGGAACTCACTCTGTAGACCAGGCTGGCCTTGAACTCACAAAGATCCGCCTTCCTCTGCCTCCCGAGTGCTAGGATTAAAGGCGTGCGCCACCACACCCGGCTATTTAAGTTTTTATTTGTGCGTGTGTGTGGGATGTCACATGCCATGACACACACGTGGAGGTCAGAGGACAAGTTTCAGGAGTCAGTTTTTTCCTTCCACGGTGAGTTTAGGGTATTCAACTCAGGTTGTCAGGCTTGTACCACAGGCTCTTTTACCCACCGGACCATCTTGCCAGCCCCTGTTAATTCTTGACATGTACGGACATCTGTGCTCAGTAGACTGAACACAGTGAAACTTTGTCCAGACCCTCTAGGCTGAAGAAACTGAGGCTTAGGTTCAGGTCAGGAAGGTAGCAAGCAAGTGTCCGAGGAAGTGCCGGTCATCTCGTGTCTTCACTCTAGAGTTCATGTTGTGTGGAAGTATCTGGAGAGAAGCCATTCCTCTGTGGAGTAGAGAACATGAAGAAAGGGGAGATATCCAGGCTGGACACCCTCAAAAGCAGAAATTACTTCAGAAAAGGTGTGGGGTAGAGAACCTAGTGGCCATTCCCCAGTCCCCATTGGAACTGTTGGCCTAAGAGCAGGGAAGCAGGTCTCAACACAGAAGTGCTCGTGGCTGGGGAAGTGACTGTCCCACTCCAGAGGGTGTAGAGCTCTAAGCTCTCACACAGCTACGTGCAGAGCCCAGGGTCTCCTGGCTAAGAACTGTGGCCAGGTTTGGGAGGTGAAAACCTGACCTCCCTGAGCCTGGAGGCTATCCCACATCAGCTGCTCCTTCCTGTGTGCACTCCTGAAGCCATCTCCAGTGAGGCCTTGAAACTAAGAGGACACAGAGGCTTCTGTTAGGGAGGAATGAAGACTGGGTTGAACCGCAGACTTGTATCTCCAGTTTAGAGGAGAGAAGTGAAGGCAAAAATAGATGAGACATGGTAACTTAAAAGAGGAAAGGACCCTTAGCTGCCTGCTTGCACAAGAGCAGAAAGGGGAACCAGAGAGACCTGTTCAGCCTCAGCTGCAGGTGTGGCCCCTGGGGTTCTGGGCAAATAGGTAGAAGAGAAAGTGTGGGAGCTCCATAAATGCAAGGGTGCCTGATGCCATGCAGTTTACTAGCTTGGCTCTCCCTATCATGTGCTGATAACCATGTTTGCCCAAAGTCGGCCTTTCTGGTACTACAGATGTAGGTGTACTTTGAGAACTCTTAAATAGCTCTAGTGCCAAGTGATTAATTATCCTATTACATTAGCTGCTGGTTGGCAGATCTGTCATACCATATACAAAAGCTGAGCTATTTCAGTGACTGCGTTTATGAGTCATCTTGTCAATTCTCTGTATATATTTTCTACCACTGTTCTATAATCTCATTCTTTCCTTCAGTATATATAGGCAATAATTATGTTCCTTTGTCTACTTTTTTTGTGAGAGCAAGCTAGCAACAATAACAAAAAAGGCAGATATAGCTTTCTTGACTCATAGATATTTAGAAAGCTAAGCTTAATACTGTGCTTCACTGTAGATCTGAAATGACAAACAGGCTAATACAAATGCCCTTCTGAGCTTCACAGCACACAAGAAGATTATCACAAGACTGGGCTGATAGAGCACAGGCCAAGTGCTTACAAGACACTGAGTTCAAGCCCTGAAAGGCATCTCTTTTATTTTGTTATGTCTTTATAATATTTATTTATTTATTTATTTATTTATTTATTTATTTATATGTGTATAAGTGTTTTGGCTGAAGGTAATGCACCTGTGCTTATAAACTCATGGAGGCTGGAGAGGGCATTGGATGCCCTGGAACTGGTAGCTGCCATGTGGGTGTGGGAACCAAACCCAAGTCCTCTGCAAGAGCAGCCAGAGCTCTTAACTGCTGAGCCATCTCTCCAGCCCTGGAGTCTCTTTCAAATGTTACATGTGTGAATTCTTGGAGTGTCTTTACTTGCTCAAATGAAAGGAGTCTTGCTTCTCTAATTGAAAACAGCGATATGCGCACACACACACACACAGAGTCACACACATGTATACACACTCACTCTAGCCTTGATTTTAAAGGGCCTATTGAACTGTGCATCGATCTTGCCTTTCCATATCTTGGAAAATTCTTTTATTTATTTATTTATTTATTTATTTATTTATTTATTTATTTTTATTTATTTCTCTGTGTGTATCAATGTACTGTCTGCATGCAGGTCTGTGCACCCGTGTCGTGCAATGCCGCGGAGGTCAGAAGAGGGTCTCGGATTCCCCTGGAGCTGGAGTTCTCCTGGAATTGGAGTTTCAGACGGCTCTCGGCCGCCATGTGGGTGCTGGGGATCGAACCCGGGTCCTCTGTAAGAGCAGTCAGTGCTCTTAACTGCTAGGCCATCTCTCCAGCCCGGAAAATTCTTTTTTTTAATTAAAAAAATTTTCAAGACAGAATCTGGCTATGTAGTCCAGGCTGGCCTTGAGCTTGCTATGTAGCCTAGGCCCGCCTCAAACTCTTAGTCCTCCTGTCACAGCCTCCTGGTACTGAGAGCATGTGCCTCTGAGTGCAGCAGAGATTCTGCTTTATGGCTTATGCATCCGCTCCTCCTCACTGCTACTGAGTTTTGTTTTTCTGCTCTTGGTTTTCCTTTAACAATTATTCTTTTAAAAGTATTTTATTATTGCTGGGTGTGGTGGTGCATGCCTTTAATCCCAGCACTTGGGAGGCAGAGGCAGGTAGATCTCTATGAGTTCAAGGCCAGCCTGGACTACATAGTGAGTTCCAAGTCAGCTGGGGATACAAGGAGACTCTGTCTCAAAAAATCATTATTTTTATATTATATGTACGAGTGTATTGCCTGCATAGGTGCACCCATGTCATGCAATGCCCACGGAGGTCAGAAGGGACGTTGGATCCCCTGGAACTGGAGTTACTGATGGTTATTAGCCATCCTGTGGGTGCTGGGAACAGTTCTCTTAACTGCTGACCCATCTCTCCAGGGTCTGCTCTTGGTTTTTCTAAGACTGAGTATCATGTAGCTCTGGCTGGTCCCTCTCTCAAGCTCCTGATTGTCCTGCCTCAGCCTCTCAAGACCTAGGATCACAGGTATGTGTCACCATGTTCAGCTTACTACTGAAGTTTTAAAAAAAAAATGTGTCCTGGGGCTGGAAAAATGGCTCAGTGGTTAAGAGCACTGGCTGCTCTTGCAGAGGACCTGGGTTTGATTCCTGGCACCCACATGGCGGCTAAGAACTGTTTTTAGCCCCAGTTTCAGGGGGATCCGACGCCCTCTTCTGACCTCCGAGGCATTTCACGACACGGGTGCACCAACCTACATGCAGGCAGTACATTCATACACATAAGAAAAAAAATGTGTCCTGAACAAGTCACTATTTTTTAATACCAAGAGGGCTGAAAGACCTTCTTTAGGAAAGGGGGGGGGGATGATAGCTACCAGAAAAGATGACGTGTGTGGCCCAGCGACAGAGAGCCACGTGCTTTGCCCACTGCATGATTTCGGGGAGGGGGACGTCATCTTTTAAATGTGACCACACTTCTCCGTACTTCTCTACCTGCTCAAAATATGGTAAGGAGATGAGAGAATTACAAGAGAGGAGAGCTCCATTCTCTAATTGGAAACCATTTTCTGGTTCTCCTCTGTTTAGGATCTCTGAAAGTCTCGCATTGACTCCGAGGCCGTGGATGGAGCGGCCCCGTACAGACTCAGGAACACACACTTCCTCATTCATACAACCACATCAGGAAGTCAAAACCATATCTTTGACTCAACAGGAGCTCTTCTAGCCACACGTTCTGCATAACCAAGATTCACACACCCCAAGGCTGTGCCCAACCAACTGCTCAGCAAATAGTTTTGGAAACTTGGACCACAGGGAAAGAGAGCACCCATTTGTCCAGGCGCATGCCTGGAAGTGACAGATGTCTACAAGTCAGTGATGCCGAAGGAATGGCATGCTTTGACAGCTGGAAATCTGGAAGGTTCTCAAGTTTTAACGTTTTTCCTACAGCCTACTGGTGGTAGTTTTTTTCTTCTTCAGTCATGAGAACATAGTCAGGACATGCTTTTTGGATCATGGTGACTATGGTCAGTATATTTGGGGCTCTTAACTATATTTTGAAGTGAAAGTTCATGTGTTTTGGAGAACTCAAATTGACTTGATGTGGCAGTTTATAGTGTTGGCACCAATAATTAGGGCTTGGTGGAAATTAACAGAAAACTCAACTCATGCTGACTTAAACAATACAGCGAGCCAGGTGTGGCAGCACATGTCTTTAATCCCAGCACTTGGAAAGCAGAGGCAGGGGAAGCTCTGTGAGTTTGAGGCTGATCTAGGCTACATAGCAAGTTCTAGGCCAACCAGGGCTACATAGCGAGACTCTGTCTCAGAAGAAAAATAACAAAGAATACAGAGATTCATTATATCATCTAGAACATCCAGAGATGGTTCAGGTTGTAGATAAGATGAGATGGTATCAAAGGGCTTACATATTTTCTTCTTTCTGTTCTGATTTCTATTATAAACCACATCCTAGGACATGACCCTAAGTCGAGTGAGATGATCCCAGGGTTACATGCTTCCTGGGATTATGTGCCTCCTTGTCAGCAGTACAGAGAATATCTCCTCTCTTAGTTGTCAAATAAGTTTCTGGGTTTCATTCTGATAGGACCGATGACTATATTCAGGAGGATGGGAGACCCTGCTGGACAGAAGACAGCTCATGCTTGGAGCTGTGGTGGAGCTTAATCCCATCTACACTGTTTTCTTGACAGTGGGGTAAGAATGGTCATACAAAAGAAAGCAAGGATATTGCTCTACCAAAGGAAGAGTCACTGTATGTAAGAGGCAAGAAATAGCCAATATCTTCAACTGAGCATACTGATAGGAAAATTATAAGAAAGCTGGGCCGCTGGGCATGGTGGTACACACTTTTAATCCCAGCACTTGGGAGGCACAGGCAGGAGGATCTCTGTGAGTTCAAGGCCAGCCTGGTCTACAGAGAGGACTCTAGGCCAGCTGGGGCTACAAGGAGACCCTGTCTCGAAAAGACCAAACAAAACAAAACAAAACAAAACAAAACAAAAACAAGAAAGCTGGGCCAAGGGATGGTAGTAAAAGACTTTGTTAAGGCATGTGAACTTGATAGCCTTCGAATGGTTTAATAATCAATTATCACCTGATATCCAGGGAAAACCCTCAAGTTCTCTATCATAATGTTTCTTACAGTAAAAGTTTTATGTATATGTGGTTATAAAAGTTAGATGTCTGGATAGGTTGATAGGTGCCTACTACTTAAGTCACTCTTATGTTTAGACTATCTCATAGTTAAAGAGAGAAAATAACACACAGGCTTGATTGTCCCAGTGTCTGACTCTTTCCCCTCTCCTGGATGCACAGGAACTTTAACTTCCTAGTTTGTCCAGTTAGGTGACCACGTGTTGGACTGTTAGTAAAAATGATGTATATGTATATGTCTCTCTTGGGTCGAGGCAGCAGAAAGTCCTATTCAAATTTTCACCTGCCCCTTTGCCTTCAAGGTATAGTGGAGACCAGATATTGATGGGATGAATGTGTAAGAGCCAAGCAGCCTGGATCCATGAGTCATCACATGGATGTCAGCTGCCCCAGAGAACTGTCAGATGTTCTGCTCATTGAGTTCTGAAGATCAAGCCATCCCATCCCAATGCTTGTTGGTTTAGAGCAATGGTTTGTAGCTAGGGAAGTGGCTCAGCAAGTAAAAGCGCTAGCTGTGCAAGCCTGACCACTGAAGTTTGATCCCCAGGCCTTATATAAAAAGCCAGACAGAGCGGGCTTGCATCTGTAATCCCAGCACTTCTCTAGTGAGATGGGAGACAGTGATAGGAGAATCATCGTGAAGCTCCTGGACTAGCTGGTCTAGAGTATGCTGTACAGCAGCGGTAACAGGAGACACCCCATCTCAACAAGATGGAAAACAGAAACCAACTCCTGAAAGTTGTCATCTGATCTTCAACATATGCTATGGTACATGCAGTAAGATAAAGCAATGCTTTGCTGTTGTCTCTCGTGGTTCTGTGAGGGCTGTCTGGGCTCTGTTAGCCGCTCTCCCCTGGGTCTCACACAGTTGTTGGCTGGAGCTGCAGTTGCCTGACAGATTATCTGACGGTTCCCTCATCAGCTGTGATTGATGATATTTATTGACTGAGTATTCCAGAGGACGTCAACAGGAGCACCTATGTGACTTAGGCACACTGCATGGGTGCTAGGTTCCCACTGAAAGCACCCAAAGCAGGAGGAATTCAAAAGCTTTCTTATGAACACCTATTCTCAAATGTTTTGGAATATGGCTGCTGTATTCTATTGATCAAGGCAAGTCACTAAGGCCAGGCCAGTATAGATTCAAAGATAGGAGAATTGCCTTTTTTTTTTTTTTCTTTCTTTCAGAATTTTTGAGACAGGGTTTCCCAGCTGGCCTGGAGCTCACTCTGTAGACCAGGCTGGCCTTGAACTCACAGAGATCCACCTGCCTCTGCCTCCAGAGTGCTAGGATTAAAGGTGTACGGCACCATGCCTGACGAGAATTACCTTTTCTTTTCTTGAGACAAGGACTCATATATAACTCAGGCTGGCCTCAGACTCTCCATGTAGTTGACGATGGCCCTAACTTCGGGTTCTCCTGCCTCACCTCCTGAATTGCAAGCATACATGACTATACCTGTTTTCCTTTCTTTTTAAATGTAATGCTGAGGATGGAACCCAGGGCTTTATTCATCCTAGGCAAGCATTCTGTCAACTAAGCTAGATCCCCCCCCCAGTCTAGCCCCCTAATCTTTTAAGACAATCTTCATTTTATGTGCATGAGTATATTGCCTGCATGCATGTAAGTGCACCCATGTCATGCAATGCCCATGGAGGTCAGAAGAAGGCATCAGATTCCTGGGAATTGGAGTTATGGATAGTTGTTAGCTGCCATCTGGGTGCTGGGAATTCAACCCAAGTCCTCTGCAAGAACAGCCAGTGCTCCTAACCACTGAGCCATCTCCAGCCCCATAGCCTCCTATTCTTGATGCAGTGAATAGCATATGGTAGAGCCATGACTTGAATTCATGAGGACCTCAATTCTATGCCCAGTATTAAAATAACAACTTTGCCTTATATGTAAGTCATATTGCAACAATCAGTGATATGTGCTGAGGGCTAAACACAGCGGGGCAGGAAAATCGTTCAGTAGGGAAGATGGTCCTTTCTCTGGGGCAGTCCTGGCTCAACCATTAGTCCCTCTCTAGAGGGACTTGTTCCTTCTGGCCATGCCTGCCTGTCCTGACACCCACCAGACCTTGTATCTGAACTTGAGATAAAAAGCAATGGAAAAAAAAAAGCAATGGAAATTGTTGGAGGACTTGGCAGGAGTCAGACTGGAGAGGGTATTGGGGCTGCTTCTGTGGAGACTTGCTGAGGAGTGGAGCTGGGCAGTAGTGGAGGGATGACATGCTCATCGAGCGTTGTCCTGCTTATGAAGACTGTTGTGTTCTCAATTTAAACAGAAGAGTTGTTAGAAAGGTTTGCAAGAATTTGCCAATGAGGGCTGGGGATGTAGCTAAGTTGGTAGAGTGCTTGTTTAGTGCCCAGGAAGCCCCAGCACCACAGAAACGGAGCTTGGCGGTGCATTCCTGTAATCCCAGCACTTGGGAGGCTGAGACAGGATACAAGGTCACTAACCTGGGATAAAGGAAACTCTGTCTTAAAAAAAGAAAATTAAAGAAAAGAAAGAACCAAGGATCTGTGGATTATACATCTCAAGATTTATGTGCAATTTCCTGTGTTTTACAAATTGGTAAAACATTGTATTATATTGGTAACTTCGATAGCAACAACTTGTACAACGCTCACTACAACAGCTACTGTTTACTAATACCTATATTTTTTATTATTTTATTTATTTTTTATGTGTATGAATGTACTGTCTGCATGAGGGTTTGTGCACCCGTGTTGTGCAATGCCTCGGAGGTCAGAAGAGGGTGTCGGATTCCCCTGGAACTGGAGCCAAAGATGGTTCTCAGACACCATATGGGTGCTGGGAATCGAACCCAGGTCCTCCGCAAGAGCAGTCAGTGCTCTTAACTGCTGAGCCATCTCTCCAGCCCCCAGTACCTATTGTTTTTCAGGTGCTATGTGAGGGACTTGAGCTACATTGCCTCTAATCTTTATAATCCTAAGGATTAGAGTTTATTTCCTCATTTTACAAATTTTAAACACCCAGAAATGTAGGTGAAGTGCATTTAATTCTCTTTCTCAGAGTTATGTGTCTGATAAGTTACAGAACACTGATTTGAACCTAGGTCTATCTGAGTCCAAAGAATAGAACTTCTTGTTTTGTTTTTAGAATGTTTTGTTTCTACTTGAGAAGAATTTTAAAAATGAAATCATGCTTAAAGTTTTTCCCTTTTTAGAGAAATATGAATATATTTATGCCAGTGAGTGTTCTAACAAATATGTTTTTTAAAATAGACTCTTATGGCAATATTTGGATTTAAATATTCTGTTGAATTTTGTTTAATCTGGAACCAAGTTTTTAAAATGTGTTCTTTGATGTATGTATACTTACTTTGAGCTCATCTCATGGAAAATAAACTTATTCAATAATTGTCTGTTAAGGTTTTGTCATTTAGAGGATTTAATGTTGAGAAATAATAAGAAAAAAAAAGTTGCTGGGCCAGTCAGATAGCTCATTAGATAAAGGTGTGCCGTGAATGCTGAGTGACCTTAGCTCAACTTCCCAGGACCCATTTATAGGTGGAAGGAGAGAATGACTCCACAAAGTTGTGCAGTGCTATAGCAGATGTGCTATAATATATGTGCCCACAAATATGATCATGCACACACATTAATAATGAATGAAAAATTTAAAAAGCATTTGCTGTATGATTTTCCTCTATTGGCAAAGAATGTAATGTGTACATAATTTTGGAATTTTCTAGTAGGATTTATACCACACTACAAAACTTACCCACTGTTATGCCTTCTGTGTGTGTGTGTGTGTGTGTGTGTGTGTGCGTAGGTTGATGTGTGTGTGTGTGTGTGTGTGTGGAGACAGGAGGCTGATTTTACATATCTTCTCAGTGGCTCTCCATGTTATTGTTGTTGTTATCATTATTATTACTGTTTGAGACAGAGTTTCTCTATCCACCAGCTGGGCTGGAACCTACTTTGTAGACCAGGATGGCCTCAGTCTCACGGAGATTCATCTGCCTCTGCCTCTCAAGTGCTGGGATTAAAGGACTATAGCACCACACCTGGCTCCATGTTATTTTTTGGGACAGGGTCTTTCACTAATCCTGGAGCTCACTGAATCAGCTAGACTGGCTTATCAGCAACCCACAGTGGTTCTCCCATGTGTGCTGCTGGGCCCAGCTTCTTACGTCGGTGCTGGGCACCCAAACTCAGGTCCTCGTGCTCCCACAGCAAGTGTTTCAATGACTGAGCCATCTCCCTAGCCTCATGCCTAGTGGAGTGTTTTGTTTGTTTTTAAAATATTTTATTTATTATCTGTATTTTTGTGTGTATGAATGTATTGCCTGCATGTGTGTAAGTGCACCTTGTCATGCAATGCCTGAAGAGATCAGAAGAGGGCATCATATCTCCTGGAACTGGAGTTACCTAGATGGTTGTTAGCTGCCATGTGGGTGCTGGGAACTGAACCCAGG
>VZQC01004623.1:5912-43180 GCA_009823505.1 Rhizomys pruinosus | reverse complement strand
AAAGACGGTTGTGGGTGCTGGGAATTGAACCCGGGTCCTCTGCAAGAGCAGTCGGTGTTCTTAACTGCTGAGCCATCTCTCCAGCCCCAATCTATGTTCTTTCAAAAACTGTTTGAAAATCCCTGGATATTACCTAGTTTCTTTAATCGGCCTCTGGCTGTTGAGCATGTAGATTACTTCGGCTTTTCAGTTTTCTAGTCAGTTGCTGTGGACTTCTTTGGAACAGCTTTGTACAGTGATTTAATTATCTTTTGTATGTATTCTGGGAGCAGAATTGTGTGAACTTTCTAAAGTGATCATTTCAATGAGGTAGTGTTTAGAAAGTTATCCTAGTATATGCCATCAAGAGCATTTTCCCAGTTGGATAGGAACAGTACATCATTTTAATTTTTCTTTTTTTTTTTAATTTTTTTTATTAATTTTATTTATTTCTGTATATGTATGAATGTGCTGTCTGCATGCAAGTCTGTGCACCCGTGTCGTGCAACGCCGCGGGGTTCAGAAGAGGGTCTCAGATTCCCCTGGAACTGGAGTTCTCCTGGAATTGGAGCTTCAGACGTTTCTCAGCCGCCATGTGGGTGCTGGGGATCGAAACCGGGTCCTCTGTAAGAGCGGTTGGCGCTCTTAACCGCTAGGCCATCTCTCCAGCCCCCAAATTTTTGTTTCTTTGATGAGAACTGAGAGTCATTTCTCTATTTACTGGTCATCTCATTTTATTGTTTTGAAATTGCCATTTGTCTTCTGGCTTTTCTTTGTTAGTTATGGATTTGTAGGAGCCCTTTACAAATTCTAAATGTTAGCCAGGCATGGTGGTCCACACACTTGGGAGGCAAAGGCAGGGGATCTCTGTGAGTTTAAGGCCAGCCTGGTTTACATAGGGAGTTCTAGGCTAGCTGGGGCTATAGGAAGACACTGTCTCAAAAAGACCAAAAACAAACAAACAAAAACCCCAACAAATTATGAATGTTGGTCCTTTTGCAGATATTTTTTTGTTTCCCTCATGTTAAAGTAAAATTTCACCTCATAAAGTGTTATCCAGTATGATAGTTGATTTTTTTTCATAATGTACATATTAGTTACTTTTCTGTTGCCGTGATTAAAATAATATGACCAAAAGAAACTAATAGAAGGATGAGTTTATTTTGGGTTCCAGTCTCAGAGGGCTAGAGTCTGAAGTGTCTGAGATGACATGGCAGCTAGGCATGGCGGCAGGAGCTGGAAGCTGAGAGATGACATCTCAGCCCCAGGTGATAAACACAGAACTGGAAGGTAGGGTGAGGCTGTAAACTCTGAAAGCCCACCCCCAGTGACGTACTTCCTCCAGCAAGGCTCCATGTCCTAAAAGTTCCACCTCCACCTTCTGGCGTCCAAGTGTTCAAGTACACGAGCCCATGGAAGACATTTTTCATTCAGATTACCATGTTATATTTAACTTCCTTTCTGGCTAGAAATTTTAGGTTTGCCTTTTACATTTTTTGTTTTGAGCCAGGCTCTTGTTAATAATAGCTCAGGCTCGGGGCTGGAGAGAGGGCTCAGTGGTTAAGATCGCCGACTGCTCTTGCAGAGGACCCTGGTTCTATTCCCAGCACCCACATGGCAGCTAAGAACCATCTTTAACTCCAGTTCCAGGGGAATCTGACACCCTCTTCTGACCTCCGTGGCATTGCACGACACGGGTGTACCAACCTACATGCAGACAGTACACTCATACACATAAATAAAAATAAAAAAAATAGCTTAGGTTGGCCTCAGACTAAGTTCTAGTCAAGCCTGGAACTCAAAATGTTGCCTCAGCCTTCTGAGGGCTTAGATTGCAGGTGTACACCATCATGTCAGTCTTGTTTCTTTTCTTTTCTTTTCTTTTCTTTTCTTTTCTTTTCTTTTCTTTTCTTTTCTTTTCTTTTCTTTTCTTTTCTTTTTCTCTCTCTCTCTCTCTCTCTCTCTCTCTCTCTCTCTCTCTGTCTCTCTCTCTCTCTCTCTTGGAGAAAGGGTCTCTCTGTAAGCCCCAGCTGTCCTGGAACCCACTATGTAAACCAGGCTGGCCTTGAACTTACAGAGATCTGCCTGCCTCTGCCTCTGCCTCCAGAGTGCTTGGATTACAGGGCCTGTCTTGTTTTTCATTATTAAAATAAATGCCAAAGGGAAAATCTTACATGTAGCACCTGTTCTTCTCCCCATCTGTTAGTTTATTTCTTCAGGATAACTTTTATGGGTAAAAATTCTAGGGTCAAAGGCAAGCTTTCTGCAGTATTATATATTTTTTTATTATTTATTTTCGTATGTGTATGAATGTGCTGTCTGCATGCAGGTTTGTGCACCCGTGTCATGCAATGCTGCAGAGGTCAGAAGAGGGTGTCGGATTCCCCTGGAACTGGAGTTACAGACAGTTCTCAGCCACCATGTGGGTGCTGGGGATCGAACCTGGGTCCTCTGCAAGAGCGGTCGGCACTCTTAACTGCTAGGCCATATCTCCAGCCCCTGCAGTATTGTATTTTCATCAAAAATATCAGTACTAGTTTTCCATGTTCCACTGCTCATTTTGACCTTGTGGCAAGTTACTTAGTCTTTGAAAGTGGTCTCCCATTCTGCCTTTCCTTGATCCTTTTTTTTTTTTTTTTTTTAAATACAGGGTCCCCCTGTAGCTCCCACTGGACTGGAACTTGCTATATAGTCCAGGCTGGGCTTGATGTCATTTGAGATCTACCTGCTTCTGCCTCTGTCTCTGAGTCTTGGGATTAAAGGTCATGTATCTGTCATCTTTGTGCTTTTTTTTTTTTTTTTGGTCCTTTTTGAGACAATATCTCCCATAGCCACAGCTGCACAGCTGGCCTGAAACTCCCGTGTGGCCCAAGCTGGCCTTGAACTCACAAAGATCCACCTGCCTCTGCCTCCCGAGTGCTGGGATTTAGGGCGTGTTCCACCATGCCAGGCATCCTTTGCATTTTTAAGTCAGTGTCACAACTGAAGTCTAGTCCTCTGTCCCTGTTTATTTATTTATTTTTTGGTCTTTTCGAGACAGGGTCTCCCTGTAGCCCCAGCTATCCTGGAACTCACTCTGTAGACCAGGATGGTCTTGAACTCAAAAGATCCGCCTGCCTCTGCCTCCCAAGTGCTAGGCTTAAAGGCGTGCGCCACCACGCCCGGCTCCCTGTTTATTTTCATGTATATATGACATCTGTTGTGGATGACAACCAAATGTCTGTGTTCTGAGCTCCCTGCTCATACCTGCATTTCTGTTTGTCTGACCAATGATTGTCTTGTGAATACCCTGAAGGACTTCAAGATAAATAGGACACAAATCAGTTGCTTCAGGGTGTGTGTTTAAACTATGCATTGTACATTCACTTCTCATCTATTTGTTCAGTCTGCTCTTCTTCAGCCTTCCCTCTTTTCTTTCTGCTGTCCAGTGTTCATGCGTTTATGACCATTTTATTATTATTATTATTATTATTATTGGTCTTTTTGAGATAGGGTCTCCTTGTAGCCCTACCCAGCTGTCCTGAAACAGTAGTGTATTAGCATGCATTACATAAAAACATGGGTTTCATTGTGGTTTCATGTGTATGAGTATATTGCCTGTGTGTAGTGTATATAAGTGCACCAATGTCATGCAAGGCCTGAGGAGATCAGAAGGCGGCATTGGATCCATTGGAACTGGAGTTATGGATGGTTAGCTGCCATGTCGGTGCTGGGAATTGCACTTGGGTCCTCTGCAGAGCAATCAGTGGTCTTAATCCCTTAGTCATCTCTAGCCCCTGTTCAGTTTTTTTTTTTTTTTCCTTTAGACAGGGTTTCATGTATCCTAGGCTGGCCTCTCACTGTGAAGCTGAGATGACTTCAAGGTCCTGAACCTCTTCCTTTTTCCACGAGCAGATTACATGCATGTGCCACCATACCCAGCGTTAATCTCATTCTTTCTTTTCTAGTTCATCACCTGTTTTGCTAAAATTAATATTCTAGGCACAGAGATGGCTCTGTGGATAAAGGCAGTGGCCGGCAAGCTTTAGGTCCTGAGTTCAGTCCTTGGAACTCACATAGCAGGAGGAGAGAGCAGATTTCCCTGACATTCACATGTGCACTATGGCTTGAATGTGTCAACAGACAGACAGACAGACAGACACACACACACACAGACACAAATACAAGATGTAAAATATATTTTTTCAATTAGTATTCTACCTTCTGTTTGCCTTGCTCCTTCAGAATATGGGCCTGGATGTTCCACATGGTCAGAATGGAACACAGCTCCGCTCTTTGATCCCGAGACCACCATTACATGCTCATGTAATTAGATGGCTCTTTGTTTCTTCTCTGCTGGTTAGACTTAATTGCTCAGGTTTCATTGTATTCCTATGTACAGTACATTACAGGGATAGCAGGACCCTTTCTTACCTTGTTCTGTTTTTTTTCTTTCTTGGGTAATCACCACCATTGTTCTCTTGCTATGGAAGCACCCCTGAACACTGCTTGTTTAAACTTGAAAATGGAGGTGTTGCTGGGCATGGTGGTGCATGCCTTTGATCCTTGCACTTGGGAGGCAGAGGCAGGCGGATCTTTGTGAGTTCAAGGCCAGCCTGGTCTACAGAGTGAGTTCCAGGACAGTGGGGCTACAGGAGGACCCTGTCTTGAAAAGACAAAAAAAAAAAAAAAAAAGAAAAAAAAAAGAAAGAAAACCTGGGAATCAATTTTATACGTTTTTTTTTTTTTTTTTTTTTAACTCAGTGCTGAGGATGGATGCTCTAACACTGAGCTACAGTGTAGCCTGGGGATTAGTTTTAGCTTTGCTCTTCCATATCCAATTAGTCATTGTAATCTGGAATCTAACGTAGCCTTTCTATTTCTGTTACAAGCTTCAGACTCTTCAGCTTTCCGCTCCACTCCTATAAAACCTTGACAACCATATCCTGCATGTTCTCTGTCTCTCTGTCCCGTCCCCCTCTCATTTTTACTTCCAGAGCTTTAATACCTTTACTTTGTTTTCATTTTCTGTGGGGTTTCTCCCTCTTTTGTTTGTACAGATACCAAAATGATAAATTCTTCGTGCTGTATTTTCTCCCCCCATCCCCCGGCCTCCTCACTGCTTTGCTGGGATTTTTACTGTAACACCTTATTGTGCTCTATACTAAAACTTGTGTAAATCAGGGGCTGGAGAGATGGTTTCACAGTTAAAAGCACTGGATGCCCTTGCAAAGGATGGGTTCAGTTCCTAGGACCCACATGGCAGCTAACAGCTTATAACTCCACAACTTGGGTACACTTAACATACATAAGGCAACAGAACTTTCTTTAAGTTGTTGTCACTATACCACCACTCCTATACAATCTTGGGAATGATGCGGGTTTTAATCTGAATTTTGTTGATGGTAAAAATACGCACATATCATCATTTTCTACTTACAAAACAGCTGTGCTTTTTTGAAGGGAGGAGAAATCATGTATATTATGATATACTGACTTTTTTTTAAAAATAGGAACTTCTGTGCTCAATACTTAGAATTCAAATTAGAAATGGCTAAATGAATGTTAACATTGGCTTGTCAATCTAAAAATCTGTGGATCCAGTGTAAGCACTTGATGTATAGGGAGCGTTTCCTCTTTTCTCTGAAGATTGGCAGACTTTAAAGATGCAGTGTTTGGTTTTTAGCAAACTCCAGATTGACACCCTGCAGATCCTACTCAGCTGTATATTCTGCCATGTCTAATGCAAGCATCTTTGCAGGTGTTGTTGGGAATACATTATTGTAGGAAATACTATTTTATTTTCAGTGACTGCCAAATTTGTCTTGAGTGAGCAGCTATTTTATTTTTTTTTAAAGAAAGGTCACACTACATCTCTGGATAGCCTAGAACTTGTCATAAAGACCAGGTTGGCCTTGGACTCAACAAAGATCCACCTGCCTCTTGCCTCTGGAGTGCTGGGATTAAAGGCATGCACTATCTACCATGGCTGGCCTAGGTATCTTTTGTTGTCTTTTTTTTTTTTTTTTTTTTTTGTCTTTTCGAGACAGGGTCTCCTTGTAGCCCCAGCTGTCCTGGAACTCACTCTGTAGATCAGGCTGGCCTTGAACTCACAAAGATCCGCCTGCCTCCGCCTCTCAAGTGCTGTTGTCTTTTTTTAATTTTATTTATTTTTCTATGTGTATGAATGTACTGTCTACATGTAGGTTGGTGCACCCATGTAATGCTGCGGAGGTCAGAAGAGGGTGTTGGATTCTCCTGGAACTAGAGTTAAAGATGGTTCTTAGCTGCCATGTGGGTGCTGGGGATCGAACCCGGGTCCTCTGCAAGAGCAGTCGACGCTCTCAACCACTAGGCCATCTCTCCAGCCCCTGTTGTTGTCTTTTTGAGACAGGGTCTCCCTGCAGTCCCAGCTATCCTGGAACTCACTTTGTAGACCAGGCTGGCCTTGAAGGCCCAGAGAACCACCTGACTCTGCCTGCCAAGTGCTGGGATTAAAGGTGTGCACCACCACGCCCGGCCCAAATTACCTTGACTTGGTTGTTCTTAACCTAACATGATGAGTTTATCTGACCTAACCTATTGGAAATGGCTTTTACTGACACTCGAGGTTAGTTAGAAGGTCACTCTTTGCTTTCTTTTGGTGTTTGAAGAGTCACTGGGAGCACGTGTGTGGAGCAAGCCTTGGACTGAGAAGCTGCTCTCAGGCTGACTGCTGCAGGGATATGAAGCTTTCCTTCCCCTCCCCTCCCCTCTTCTTTTCTTTTTTTTTTTCTCTCTTCTATCTCTTCTCTCTTCTCTTTTTCTGTGTATGTACTGTTGTAGTAAGGATGCCACAGATGATGAATTTTTGTGGATGCATTGGTTGTAGGAAGGGATTTTCAGGAATTTCCCCATCTGTTTGAAATAAGCACATATCCAAATTTTGGCCTATTGACCAAGGCCTCCTGACTGACATTAGTTTTGTTTTTTTTTTTTCCTTGTCAAATGGCTTTTTCCAGATACATAAAGGTCAGCAAATGTGAAATATTTATGGAGTATTGATTTCTGAAGATAGCAAGGAATGATGAAAAGACCATGTTACTCCTCCCCAAAATCCAACAAAAGTTAGGACATCTAGCTTGAAGTCAGAGGAAAATTGCTTGCTTGTTCAAAAGTTTTTTTTATGCCGGGCGTGGTGGCGCACGCCTTTAATCCTAGCACTCGGGAGGCAGAGGCAGGAGGATCTTTGTGAGTTCAAGGCCAGCCTGGTCTACAGAGTGAGTTCCAGGACAGCTGGGGCTACAGGGAGACCCTGTCTCGAAAACACCAAAAAAAAAAAAAAAAAATTTTTTTTTAATGAAGGCTGGGCGTGGATGTGCCTTTAATCCTAGCACTTGGGAGGCAGAGGCAGGCAGATCTCTGAGTTCAAGGCCAGCCTGGTCTACTTAGTGAGTTCCAGGACAGCTGGGGCTACCGGGAGACCCTGTCTAAAAAGACCTAAAAAAAAAAAGTTTTTTAATGAATTTATTTTGTTTGGAGACAGGATTGACTATGTAGTCCAGGCTGGCCTGGCCTCAGGCCTGCTTTGGCTTCCCGGGTGCTGGGGTAATAGTGTTTGCAACCACACTGGCTCTTTAAGTTAGCTCAGGTTTTATATTGAGTTAAATTGAGTTTGTTTGTTTTTTGTCTTTTTGAGACAGGCTCTCCCTGCAGCCCCAGTTGTCCTGGAACTCACTTGAACTCACAGAGATCTGCCTACCTCTGCCTGCCGAATGCTGGGATTAAAGATGTGTGCCACCACACCAGGCGCTAAATTGATTTTTATAATTCAGTTTACTTTTGTTATTTATTGGTAAAATGGATGTAATTTCACCTCTCACAAGTTTAAAACATTATTAAGTGAAAGAGTAAGATGTAGTTTGGGCAAGTAGGTGTTGTTTCTTTTCCTTTCTTGAATAAGATTATAAAATAACTCACCTTTTTAGTAGTGGGCATATTTGGTGCCTGGGAGAGATTTTTAACAGTAAGTAAAGCTTTTCTCTGTGTTTATGGTTCCAAATCTTGAAACTTTATTTCCTCTCAGGTTCCATAAATTTTTTAAAATTTATTTTTTTTTATGTGTATTGAGTGTATTGCACTTGTGTTGTGCAGTGCCCATGAGGGTCAGAAGAAGGCATCAGAGCCAGTGGAACTGGAGTTAGGGATGGTTGTTAGCTGCCATGTGGGTGCTGGGAATTGAACTCTGGTCCTCTGCAAGAGCAGCCAGTGCTCTTAACTGCGGAGCCATCTCCAGCCCCCAGGTTTCATAAATTGAAACATAAAAATATCTTCAATAAGTTTAAACATAAATGTAAAAGTTTGCTGGTTTTGTTGTGTGGGTTTTTTTTTTTTTTTTTTTTTTGTCTTTTTGAGACAGGTCTCCCTTTAGTCCAAGCGTGCTCGGACTCACAAGATTTGTCTGCCTCTGCCTCCCAAGTGCTAAGATTAAAGGTGAGCGCCACCACGCCCAGCTTCCTTTTTCTAATGCAAGAAAGTGAATCTACTCCACTTATCACTGCTGAATTCTCAACACCTGCAATAATTGATTTGCTACCAGGGCAGAAATCCTAGTGGAAGAGGATGCAGAAGCATTGTTTCTTCTTGCTGATTGAAAAGTCAGATTTATTAAAATTTAGTTTGTAAAATGTCAGGTATTTCTTCTTTGTTTTATTATACTAATATATAGTCACTTATCTGTTTATCATGCTGATTATTAGGTCGTAAACTATTGAAGGAGGCAAGTATTCAGGATGCTTGTTTGGTTGAGAGGCATTGAGAGGAGCACTTTGCTTTAATGCACACATGCCTAAGGAGGGTTTGTTTTTGGTGGTTTGCTGATGTTCTGTTGTGTTTTGTTCCAGAAGTTGCAGGAGCTTGAGCCCAGGGCGTTGTGCCTCGACCTGCATGCCCAGGCCCTGCTGTTTGTTTCTCTTGCTTCTTCACTTTCCTGCTGTTCTTCCCTTTCCTCTGTGAAGTTTCAATTCAGCAGTAACTCTGATTTTGAAATTTTGATTAATGTAAACCAGTAGTCAAATGTTTGTGATCGTGTGGTGGCACATGCCTTTATTCTAGCACTTGAGAGGCAGAAGCAAGTTGGATCCCGGTGAGAACCAGGCTAGGCTGGTCTACATAGCAAGGTCCAGGCCAGCTGGGGCTATCGAGACCTGTCTCAAAAACAAAACAACAATAAAAATGTAGTTTGCAGGGTCAGGGGTATATATAACTTGATGGTAGAGTGCTTGGCTATCATACATGAGGCCCCGGTGTAATCCCCAGCACTAGTTTTGTGTGTGTGTGTGTGTGTGTGTGTGTGTGTGTGTGCACATGCGCATGCAAGCATGTGTGTACATGTCTGTGTGTGCATGTGTGTATGTGTGTGTATGTGTGCTTAGGTGAAGGGTAACATGGTGGATGGAGTTGATTCTCTCCTACCTTTATCCATCCTGGGCATTGAATTCAGTTCTCCAGGCTTTGCATGGCAAGTACCATTAAGCACTGAGCCATCTCTTGGAATCCCATTTATTATGTAAGACTCATTATTTTAAAGATAGGTGATATCTGATTTTTTTCCCCACTATAATCAGCTGAATTTGAATGCTGAAGTTCATTAATATCTGATACCATGGATTTGTGTAAGAAATAATTTAGGCCATGTCTGGTGGCCATGCCTTTAATCCCAGCAGGGAGACAGAGGTAGGTGAATCTGTGAGTTCCAGGCCAGCCAGGGCTACATAGTGACACCCTGTCTCGGAGGTGGGGGGCTGAGAGAGTAGATGAATTTTCACTTTAAGCTCCCCAGTAAGGATGAGATGAGTGGTGTTGATTTCCAGTAGGAAGAAGTGGAGCACAGTAGTCCTGAGAGTTGGTCTCTTAAGTTGTAAGAGGATTCTTTGTTTTAAAGTGTTTTTCTTCTAGTATTACTTTTTTTCCTTAAGATCTTACTGTGTAGTTTTACTTGGTCTGGAACTTGCTATGTACAGGAAACTGGCCTCCAACTCAGGGAGATTTGCCTGCCTCCCCTTTCCCCACCCAGTATGGATCGCCATACCCATCCTGCTAGCATTACATTTTTAGCACTAGGCATACCCCACTGAAGAACATGTCACTTTAAAAAACAAGATGCTACCAGAAATGGAGCGTGGACAATTTAAATGCAGTTTTTACGTGCACTTGTGAAGGAGATCACTTGAAATCTTTGATTGCTTATTTATGCTTTTGAGTGCCTATTTTAAATTGATGTATAGGTAGGCTTGGTAAATATGCTTCTACCCTGGTTCTTATATTTTTACTGAGAGTTAGAGCTGTCAGACAGACATTGCTGGAAAAGAAGATGCAGGAAGTCAAAGAATAGCAATAGTTTTGAAGTGGTCTAATAGGAAAAGAAACACTCAATTTTCCTATCAAAGTATTAACTACTTTAAAACAAAGTAAAAGTGAGATTAAGGGTGGGTATGGTGGAGCACCCCTTTAATCCCAGCACTTGGGAGGCAGAGGCAGGCGGATCTCAGAGGCAGGCTGGTGTATATAGCAAGCTTCAGTCCATCTGGAACTAATGGGAGACCCTGTCTCAAACACCAGGGAGAAAAAAAAAATTGAGATTAAATTTAGAGTGGCAATATAAAACAGTACCTGAGGACTTACTTACAAAGAAATTAACAATCTTTTTTAAAAATTTAATTTAATTTATTTTTTTATGTGTACGAATGTACTGTTTGCATGTAGGTTTGTGCACCCGTGTCGTGCAATGAAGCGGAGGTCAGAAGAGGGTGTCGGATTCCCCTGGAACTGGAGTTAAAGACTTGAACCTGGTTCCTCTGCAAGAGCAGTCAGTGCTCTTAACCACTAGGCCATCTCTCCAGCCCCTCCAATAATCTTTTTTAAAAAGTAGGAGAGGCCTAGAGATTTATGGGTATAAAAGATTTATAACCTTAGGAAAGAGACACTATCACTCTGGCTTGGAAATGCTCAAGCTGCAAAGATGTTAATGTAGTCAGTATTAATTTATGGCTATAATAGAGTTTTACCAGTATTTCAGTAGTATTTTTTAATCCTTATTTTATTTAGTTAAAAAATTTTTTTTGTGGGGGGCTGGAGTGATGGCTCATCCTCTTGCAGAGGACCAGGGTTTGATTCCCAGCACCCACATGGTGGCTAAAAATGGTCTTTAGTGTCGGGCATGGTGGCACATGCCTTTAAAAAAAGTTCTTTTTTTGTATTTATTTACTTTGTGCATATGTTTGTGCTTTCATGCATGCCGTGTGTGTGTGTGTGTGTTGTGTGTGTGTGTGAGAGAAGAGAGAGAGAGAGAGAGAGAAGATCAGAGGACAACTTTTGGGGGTTGGCTTTCTCCTTGTGCCTTTACCTACTGAGTTATCTTGCCAGCCCTGAGGATTGTAATTGAAAAATAGTTTTAATTTAATTTTATTTTTTTGGTCTTTTCAAGACAGGTCTCCTTTCTGGCTGTTTGGAACTCAACTCTGTAGACCAGGCTGGCCTTGAACTCACAAAGATCTACCTGCCTCTGCCTCCCAAGTGCTGGGATTAAAGGTGTGTGCCACCATGCCAGGCTGAAAAATAGTTTTAAAAAACTTAGCTGTACAGTAAAATTTTCTGGAGAGGTTTAAAATACTCCAATATTGAGGCCATACCCTGAATATAATTAATAAGATCAGAATATCTGGGGATCAATATTTCTTTTAAGATTTCTACTTTTAATTAATTTTATATGTGTGTGTATGTGTATAAGTGCTACATGTGTTTGAGTCCGAAGAAAAGGTATTGGATCCCTGGGAGCTGGCCTTGTAAAAGGACAAATTTTTGGTACTTGTAAGGGAGAGGAAGGCGAATCTCTTTTAAGATCGAGGCCAGCTTGGTTTACATAGTGAGTTCCAGGCCAGGCCAGCTGGGGCTACAAGGAGACTCTGTCTCAAGATGCTTGCTTTTTTTTGGTCTTTTTGAGACAAGGTCTCCCTGTAGCTCCAGCTGTCCTGGAACTTACTCTGTAGACCAGGCTGGCCTTAAACTCACAGAAATCTGCCTGCCTCTGCCTCCCAAGTGCTGGGATTAAAGGTGTGCGTCAACATGCCTGACAAAAAAAGGATGCATTTATTTAAAAAAAACGTATTTTAGATTTGTTGTGTGTGTGTGTGTGTGTGTGTATGTGTGTGTGTTAAAGAGAGAGAGAGAGAGAGAGAGAGACAGAAGAGAGAGAGAGAGAGAGAGGGAATTCGAATACTCTTGGAGGCCAGAGGTGTTGGGATCCCCTGAAGCTGGAGTGTGTCTCGGTGTGTGTGTTTATGTGTGTGTGTGTGTGTGTGTGTGAGAGAGAGAGAGAGAGAGAGAGAGAGAGAGAGAGAGAATTGGAATGCCCTGGAAGGCTAGAGGTGTTGGGATCCCCTGAAGCTGGAGTGTTACCAGTGGGTGTGAGCCACCTGACTGGGGTGCTGGGAACCAAACTCAAGTCCTGTAAGAGCAATGTACACTGCTAACCATTGAGCCGCTTCTGTCCTTTGCTGATTTCTTTTTTTTTGTATTTTTCTTTTTCTTTTCTTTTCTTTTTTAGCCTGGAACTCATTCTGTAGACCAGGGTGGCCTCCAAATCACAGAGATCCATTAAAGGTGTTCTCTCTGCTGATTTCTTTTTTTTTTTTTTTTAATTTTATTTTTGTATGTGTATGGTATGAACTAATCTGCTGTGTAGGTTTGTGCACTTGTGTCGTGCAATGCTGTGGAGGTCAGAAGAGGGCGTCGGATTCCCCTGGAACTGGAGTTCTCCTGGAATTGGAGTTTGAGACGGTTCTCGGCTGCCATGTGGGTGCTGGGGATCGAACCCGCGTCCTCTGTAAGAGCGGTCGGCGCTCTTAACTGCTAGGCCATCTCTCCAGCCCCTCTGCTGATTTCTTAACTGCATTGCACTATACCTTTTGGAAATACCTGTTTACTTATCACTTGTGCCTTATTTGACTCTAAACTATGAGAGGAAAATAATAAGACCAAGCATTGTGAAGTGCTCACTAGGGGCTGGAGAGTGGCTCAGTAGTTACAAGCACTTGCTACTCTTGCATAAGACCAGAGTTTGATTCTCAGCACCCACATGCATGGAAGGGCTTACAAGCACCTGTAACTCTAGCTCCAAAGGATCTTACACCCTCTTGTGGCCTCTGTGGACACCTATACACATGTGCCATGCACATACATACCCATAAATAAAAATAAAAAATTGAGCTGGGTGTGGTAGCACATGCCTTTAATCCCAGTACTCTGGAGGCAGAGGCACGTGGATCTGAAGGCCATAGGTCATCCTGGTCTACAGAGTGAGTTCCAGGACAGCTGGGGCTATAGGGAGACCCTGTCTCAAAAGACCAAAAGAGAAGTCAGGTGTTTGAAGTTCTCAGTGCTCAATAAACAATCATTGAATAAGTAGTGGTAAAAGAAAAGTGAATGAAATGAAAGAGATCCTAGTTGTTGTATTTTTTGAGATAGGGTCTCAAGTAGCTCATGCTGTCCTTGAACTTGTGCAGTTGAAGAATGACCTTCAACTCCTGATCCTCCTGTCTCCATCTCCCAAGTGCTGGGGTTATAGGAGTGTGCCATCATGCCCTAGGAGACTTTTTAAATCCATCATGTTTGCTAAAGTTTTTAAAGAAAAATACTGCATGAGGGACAGGGTGGGGTGGGTCCAGGCATTTTGCTGCTCTATGCCTTGAATTAGAGAAAGTGAGTTCAGTTCATGCCTTTTGACCCAGTACTTTGACTTCTTGGAATTTGTCCTACAGAAATAACTCTCTGCTGGGGAATGGAAAGTTTTTTTCTTCTTCTAGTCCTCTCTAGTCTCTGGTGCTCTTTCCCAAAGAAGAGTAGACAGTGCTCACGTTGGGCCCGCTTTGCAGTCGTCTGCTGCTCTCTAAGCTCCTGGTTCGGATGCCCAGTACTCTTCATCCTTGGCCAAGCAGTGTTTGGGATTCCTTGTGCTATTGTGCAGGAGGTGAACTTGGGCTTTGGGGAGAAGACTGTAGGCCGTGAACCAAAGAGTAGAGCCTTCCTGTCTGTTCACCCTCGCCCTCGCCCTCGCTCCCTGTGTTTTCTAATGGAATGATTTTCATCTCAGAGATGCATAGGAAAATATTTCAGGACCAACACGACTAACAGAAGGGCCTGCTTAGAACCAAAGGCCTTGGTCTCCATGTGCTCATTGTTTATTCAAATACAGATCACACCCATTAGTTAAATCAATGTAGAGGGCTGCCACTCTCATTAAAATAATTGAAGATAAGATGCATCCGCCATCCTTGAAAACATTACAGCTGGGCATGGTGGCATGCCTTTAATCCCAGCACTTGGAAGGAAGAGACAGGCGAATCTCTGTAAGTTCAAGGACAGCTGGGGCTACAGGAAGACCCTGTCTCAAAAAGATAAAAAAAAAAAAAATACATGTGTACATGTTTGTAACCTTGTAGTTACTGAACTTTGAAAACTATTTGCTTTAGCCAAATTCTAATTAATAATACCCAAACATCTCTAAGTTGAATCATTCATGGAGAGGGCTGACAAGGTAGCTCAAGTGGGGAAAGGTGTTTGCTGTGAGAGCCTGAAGACCTGAGTTTTATCCCAGGAACCTATATAAAGGTAGACAGAAAAGAACCGAGTACAGAGTTCTCCTCTGATCTCCATATGCATGCCAAACCTCACACTCATACACACACACACACACACACACACACACACACACAAACCACCACCATCACAAACAAATAATATACATTTTCTAAAAAGTGGAGAAAAGATTTCTGAGCAAAATTCAGATTTAATAAATTAATGGCATAATTTGAGCAGTGAAACATTATCAAAGTGCTGACTAGGTAAACTATGAAATTTTAGATTATTTGGCTACTTTAGTATTTCTGTATCTTCAGAATTTTTGTGATAAGTTCTCTGTGTTCTTACAGAGCCAGTGTGGTGTACTGCAGTACACTGGTAACAGCACGGGTTTGGTCTCTGCTCTGTTATGATAGTCGTGAATCCACTTCAGGTAGGAATTGGGCAGTGGATGCAGAATGTTGAGCGCTGCTCTGCTGAGTCAGTTTGAAGCCACGTTTGCCTCTGTGCTTTAGTTCCTCACATTTCAGTCACCAGGGTTTGAGATGGTTTCAGTAGAAGATAGCAGACGTGAAAGGTACTGTATACAAGTATAGGAAATATGTTTGCATTGAACATGAGCTGGTTGATAACTAAGTAAGGAGAATCATAGTTCTTTCAAATGGGGGACAAATATCTCCCTATTCCAGAAAACCTCCTTACAAGCTGAAAAGATGCTGCTTTAGGAACACTTTCTTGACCAGCTAGTGTGAGTGACTTCTAGTTTAACTTTAAAATTTTTTTTCTTTTGATATTTGGAAACAGGGTCTCATGTAGCCCAGGCTGGCCTTGCATTCCTGATCTTTTTGCCTTCACCTCCCAATTGTTGGGATTACAGATTTGTAGGTGTAATGTTTGGATAAAGTTACTTAAAAAAAAAAAAAGCATGCTCTATCTGTGTAGCCTTGTCTGGTCTGAAACTCACTGAGTATCCACCTGCCACTGTTCCCCAAGTACTGGGATTAAAGGAATGCACTAGCACCCCTTCAAGTCAGAGCATAGGACTGGGGATGTAGCTTGTTAGCATGCACCTGTGATCCCAGATGACGGAAAATCAGAAATTCAATCTGGACTACATAGCAAGTTTGAGACCCCATTTCAAGAAAGGGAGAGAGATCCTAGCATTAATTATTGCTTGGTTCTCAGTTTTTTTTTTTTTGTTGTTGTTGTTTGTTTGTTTTTGTTTTTTTTCTCCTGTTTTCTCTCCCCAAGTAGAACATAAACCCTGAAGATCAGGGAACTTGTTTGTATTTCATGCACCTAGATTAATGTCTGAAAAATGCTTCTGGAAAGAGTGAATGTAAAGCTGGAAAAATGCTTTCTAGAGATAAATTTTCTAGTTTGATTTTTCTATGTGTGCTTCATATTATGAGTAGCTGTGATTATACTTTATTTACACTTAATCTAAAGATGAATTTTGAGATTATATTTTATGTCTAAATGTGAATGTCTTCTCAAGAGTATGCTCTTTTTAGTTGGAGACTTTTTTATCAGTATACATAAAGTTTGAACATCTGAGTCTGGCAGCGTAGGTTTGCTGAAATTCAGTGTGTAAGTGAAGGTATATGGTGCCACTTCTTTTTCCCACTTGAGGGCATTTCCATATCACTGTGCTTAGATCTGTCTTGCTGTCAGTTCTTGATTAAGGGTCATCATAACTTTCTATGCCAATTTTTTTTTTTTTATGAATTGAATCTTTTCCATTTTTTTTCCTTGTTGCAAATAGTGCTCTATTGAATAGCCTGTAGGTAATGTTATGCACTTGAGTGGTTTCCTTTTCTATTATTACATTTGTGTGTGTGCATGTGGGCAGGTGTATCCTCACATAGAGCTCAGGAGACAGTGAGTAGGAGTTCGTTCTCTCCTTCCTTCCCCCGTGGTTGTGGGCTCAGGCTTGGTGGCTGGCACCTTTACTCCTGGGGCATCTCACTGGCCCCAAACATCCTTTTTTTTAAATTTTATTTTCTTATTTTTGCTTTATTTTGTGTGATGAGTACATTGCCTGCACTCATGCAAGTATATCCATGTTGTACAGTGCCCCAGAAGAGGTAGTTGGTTCTGTTGGATCTGGAGTTATGGACAGTTGTTAGCCACCATGTGGGTTCTCTGCAAGAGCAGCCTGTGCTCTTAACCACTGAGCCATCTCTCCAGCTCCCCCCATCCCCCAATATATATTTTTTTTAATTTTATTTATTTTTGTATGTGTATGAATGTACTGTCTGCATGTAGGTTTTGTGCACCCGTGTTGTGCAATGCAGTGGAAGTCAGAAGACTGGGACTGGAGTTAAAGACGGTTCTCAGCTGCCATGTGGGTGCTGGGGATCGAACCTGGGTCCTCTGCAAGAGCGGTTGGTGCTCTTAACCGCTAGGCCATCTCTCCAGCCCCCACCCCCCAGTATCTTTTAGTTGGAGATTTGAATCAGCTATTCTCTGTAATGCACAAGGCCACTTGTTTCCATGTACTGTCTCAAGAACGGTATCTTAGGAAATTTTTATTTTTTTGGTCAGTCCGATAGAAGTATCTTAGTATTTGAAGGTCTTGTAGTGTTTCAGTATCTAGTTATGAGCTTCATTTAATTTTTATTAAATATAGTGTGTGTGTGTGTGTGTGTGTGTGTGTGTGTGTGTGTCTGAGCTTGCGTGTGTGCGCACCCCATGTTTATAGCGATGTGAACTGTCAGAGGACAGTTTTGTGGAGTCTGTTCTCTACTTCTGCTATGTGGATCCTGATTATCTGGGTCATCAGGCTTCACAGCAGGCATCTTTACTGAGTCATCTCACCTCAAAACAAGTAAAGAAAGACGGGAGGCGGAGTGTGGAGGAAGGCAGACAGAGAGAGGACTGACCAGAGTCAGAGCCATGCAGTGTCTTATTAATTGGTAGGGATACTCTCAGGCATGCCAGAGCCCTCCTTGTGAAAGGCAGCAGAGATTTGTGTGGAGTCCTGATGGGAAGACACAGGTCAGAATACCCAGACTTGGGCGTACGGTTAATGTGAGCTGAAGACAAGCTTAATCCATGCTCTTTAAACTTTTAAGTATTTCTCTCACACATTGGAGTTCTTTAGTGTGTTTTGTTATGTAGTAGTGTGAGGTTAGTGGTTGAAAGGAAGCATTATCCAGGGACTTGTGTAAAGTCAGTTTTGGATCCGGAGATTAAATCTATGATCTTAATAGGGTTTTTTTTTTTTTTTTTGGTGCTAGGGTTTCCTTGTAAGCCAAGCCCTGGCTGGATTGCAACTAGCTATGTAGACTAGGCTGGCCTCAGTCTCCAGAGATTCACCTGCCTCTGCGTGCGCCACCCCCCAACCCCCTCCCCGTCCCCCTCCATCCCCCCACAAACTAAAGGCGAGCTTCCAGATCTTGTTCATTTTTTTTTTTGGTGTTTTTGAGATGGTCTCCCTGTAGCCCCAACTGTCCTGGAACTCAGTATGTAGCGCAGGATGGCCTTGAACTCACAGATCTGCCTGCCTCTGCCTCCCAAGTGCTGGGATTAAAGATGTGCTCCACCACACTCTTTTTTTTTTTTTTTTTAAATATGTGACAGTACAACCTTTTTAAAATTTTTGTTTTTTGTGTGTATGAATGTACTGTCTGCATGTAGGTTTGTGCACTTGGTCGTGCAATGCCATGGAGGTCAGAAGAGGGTGTCGGATTCCCCTGGAACTGGAGTTAAAGATGGTTCTCAGCCTCCATGTGGGTGCTGGGGATCGAACACAGGTCCTCTACAAAAGCAGTTGGTGCTCTTAACTGCTAGGCCATCTCTCCAGCCCCAATAATTTATTTTTATTTATTTGTTGTTGTTTTTCTCTTTTTTGAGAGGCTGTCCCTGTAGCCCCAGCTGACCTGGAACTCACCATGTAAACCAGGCTGGCCTTGAACTCAGAAATCCACCTGCCTCTGCCTCCCAAGTGCTGGGATTAAAGGTGTGTGCCACCACACCTGGCTTTTTGTTTTTTTTTTTTTTTTTTTTTTTTTATTAAAAGAGGGCATTGGATCCCCTGGAGCTAGATGGTTGTTAGTGCCATGTGGTGCTGGGAACTAAACCTGGATCCTTCACAAGAGCAGCCATTTCTCTAGCCCCTTAATGATTATTTTATAGAGAAAGAATACTGGGGGGCTGGAGAGATAGCCTAGCGGTTAAGAGCACCGATGCTCTTGCAGAGGACCCGGGTTCGATCCCCAGCACCCACATGGCGGGCTAAGAACCATCTGTAACTCCAATATCCAGGAGAACTCCAGTTCCAGGGGAATCCGAGACCCTCTTCTGGCTCCGCGGCATTGCACGACACGGGTGCACAGACCTGCATGCAGACAGTACATTCATACACATACAAAAAATAAATAAAATAATAAAAAAAAAAAAAAAAAAAAAAAAAAGAGAAAGAATACTGGAATATTTGACTTTAGGAAAAGCAATGACTTAGTAGCTTTTAAAAATTAATTTGTGTGTTAAATTCTTTTTCTTTCCCTTTCTCTCTTTTTTTAAAGGCTATTAGCAAAAAATGGTGGATCGCTTGGCAAACAGTGAAGCAAACACTAGACGAATAAGCATAGTGGAAAACTGTTTTGGAGCAGCTGGTCAACCGTTAACTATCCCTGGACGGGTGCTCATTGGAGAAGGCGTGCTGACTAAGTTATGCCGGAAGAAGCCTAAAGCAAGGCAGTTTTTCTTGTTTAATGACATTCTTGTATATGGCAATATTGTCATCCAGAAGAAGAAATACAACAAACAACATATTATTCCCTTGGAAAATGTCACCATTGACTCTATCAAAGATGAAGGAGAATTAAGGAATGGATGGCTAATTAAGACACCAACTAAATCATTTGCAGTTTATGCTGCCACTGCCACTGAGAAGTCAGAATGGATGAATCACATCAATAAATGTGTTACTGATTTACTCTCCAAAAGTGGGAAGACACCCAGTAACGAACATGCTGCTGTCTGGGTTCCTGACTCTGAGGCAACCGTGTGTATGCGCTGTCAGAAAGCGAAATTCACGCCCGTTAACCGTCGTCACCATTGCAGAAAATGTGGTTTTGTTGTGTGTGGTCCCTGCTCTGAAAAGAGGTTTCTCCTTCCCAGCCAGTCTTCTAAGCCTGTTCGGATTTGTGACTTCTGCTATGAGCTGCTATCTGCTGGGGACATGGCTGCATGCCAGCCTGCTAGATCGGACTCGTACAGTCAGTCACTGAAGTCTCCTCTAAATGATGTATCTGATGATGATGATGACGATGACAGCAGTGACTAAGGACACAGCTTGAAATATTTAATTGGGTGTGACTCTCTGAGAAATCAGCTCTGGGGTAGATGTACAGTTCTTAGCTCTCTCAGTCTTGCTCTAGCTGAGAATTTGCCAGAGAATCTTTTAACCTATGTGCCTCTCTACTCTGTGAAAGTGGGCCCTCTGCCTTCTCCTCTCTGTACTCTTCCAGGGACAAACTTGGAAATACAGCACAGAAAGTTTTGGTTTCTTATTCTCTCTTTTATTTCTAGATTATTTTCTTTTAAGTTGGAAAGGATGTTTATTTAACAGAATTTGTACTACATTTTTTTTTTTTCTGTTACATGGAAGAACTCAAAGCACAGAATAATGGGAACAAGAGTTTAATGTGATTAATATTATTAGAATTTTTCTAAGATTCTATGTGATGATTTAGGCACCAGTGACAGAATGTGGTTTGGAAATTCTTTGCTTCAGTTTTCTGTACACCAAACCGTGCCTTACTGTGACAGCACTGTCACGTGAAACACAAACCCTACCTAGTCTTACATGTTGCTTGGTTTAAAATATATACCCTGGTGCTCTCCAGATGGTGTTTGTGAATGGATCTAGCAAGGGGAATTTATGTATAGCTACAAGGAACTAAATTTAGAGGCATCTTCATTCTATATGAATAAGTATTTTTCATAAAATAGTTGTGATTATATTTTGTGTAATGGTCGCATATGTTAGGAATTTGGTTTTGAAATTTATCACTAGTATAGAAGTGGTGTGTATTCCATTAGCATCTACATTTTAAGATATAAATTCATCTGCTTTACATTATTTCTGGGAAGAAAAATCTTAGAAAATTCTTGAAAATAATCTTTAAAAAAAAAAAAATCCCATGATGAAACATGGATCTTATAAGGCTTGAAGATTTGGAGTAAATAGGAAGAACAAGCAAGGTGGACCATTCTGATTAGACTTCCTGTCTGTGCAAGTATTGTCTAGTTTATTATGAAATTAGCTTGATTTACAAATGGTGTTATATTTTACCAAGTTTTCTAAAGCCCCCAACATTTTCTATTTTTGTAAAACAACTGTTATTTTTAATCTGTTTCTGAAATCATTTGCAGTGTGTGGAAGTAGAGCAGCAGTTGATATTTCCGAATGTGCACTTGAAGTCCGTCTGCGCTGCTTGTGAGAAGTGGGCACTCTGCTCCCTTGTGGAGCAGCCGTTGATGTGGCTGAGGCCGAGGTACTGCACAGACCTGGATGTGAGCCGTGCCGCTCTTGCTTTATGTGCCGCAGTCAGTGACTATAGTTTTTCAAATGTGGAAAATCAGCAGGCTGAAATTTCAAATTAAAAAAACAAACAAACAAACCTTAAGTCTGGATAATTCTGCACATGTCCTGAGATTTGATCCAGGAGCTGTGGCTGTGATGTTCTTTGATGCCTTAATGTTTAGTTACAGGATTAATTTCAATTTTGAAAGTTTCTGAGTTACATAGCTCTCGCTGCAGGAAGTAAGTGTGAAAGAAAGCACAACAGAGAACTAGTTTGGGGGCTTTTGTTCCTGTTTTTTGTTTGTTTAGTTTTATTGTCAGGTGGATTTTTTTGTTGTTTCAAAGGAACATATATGTATAATATAGTCAACCAGCATATCTGAAAAGGACCAGAAAAGCAGAACAAATGCTATGGAAGTGGGAGAGCCTGCACCCGGGAGAGCAGCCTCAGGAAGCGAGGGGAAGGGCTGTCACCTCTATTGACTGTTTCTACAATAAAAAATATTTTGCAACTTCCTGTATTCTGTGTATGGTGACTTGAAGAAATTTTTCTTTGCTGAGATAAAATATATTATGCATATTTTGCCTCAGTATTCAGTAGTTGTGAATACTAAGCATGGTTATAGGCCCTAGGAATAGGGCAGTGAACAGAAGATCCTATTTATAAGATTTTTTTTTTTTTTTGATACATGTTTAGTGTAGAGCAATGTAGCCTCAAACCCTGGAATGCTTTGAGTAACTCTTTATGTGGGTAAGGATGCCTTTGAACTTCTGACCCTTCTCCCAAGGGCCGAGATTACCACCTGTGCCACTACACCCTGTTTATGTGGTGCTGGGGCTGGAACCCAGGGCTCTGCATGCTAGGCAAGCACTCTGCCACCTTAGCCACATCCCCAGCCCTCTTCCACTCTTCAGTAATTGGACAATACAGGAATTGGCAGCAGAATCACTGGCTTGATAGTCCGGTCATCTTAATTTGCCAAGAATATGGAGGGGAGAGTAGTTATAATATCTTGTCATCCAGGTCTTGTTTTAAGTGACTCACATTGAGATGATAGTTGGAAAGCTTTGTTGGAATCCGTATTAGGCACTTTTCTGTTGCTGTGATGGAACTACCATGGCCAAGGAAACTTACAAAAGGAAGAGCTTATTTGAGCTTACAGTTCCTGAGAGTATTAGAGTCCACCCTGGCATGGCGGCAGGAGGTGCCGGAGCAGGAGCAGAAAGCGGGTTCACATCTTCAAGCAGGCACAGGAAGCAGAGGGCGACTGGGGACTGGAAGGCTTTCTGAACTTTCTAAGCCCGGCCCCAGTGGGGGACAAAATGTCTGAATACTTGGAGCCTATGGGCGACATTCTCATTCAAACCACCACAGTATTCAATAGTTTATTAAGAAAAAGATAGGAGCTGGAGAGATGGCTCAGTGGTTAAGAGCGCCGACTGCTCTTGCAGAGGACCCGGGTTCGATTCCCAGCACCCATATGGCAGCTAAGAACCGTCTTTGACTCCAGTTACAGGGGAATCCGACGCCCTCTTCTGACCTCTGCGGCATTGCAGGACATGGGTGCACAGACCTACATGCAGGCAATACATTCATACACATAAAAAGAAATTAAAAAAAAAGATGGGAAGGGGCTGGATAAGTAAAATATTTTTATAAAAGATAGGAATAGTACCACTTTAATCAGTTGTCTTTACTGTGTGCTCCTGTGAGCTTTAATGTTTAGATAAAATATGATTTCATGCCTTTATTAACTTATTGAGCAGTTTTGTAGAGTTATTTGAGACATGCTCCTTATTTCCTACAATTTACCCATCTGAGATGTTCAGTAACTCATTTTTTAAAAATTTTATTTTCTATGTGTACGAATGTACTGTCTGCATGTAGGTCTGTGCACCCATGTCGTGGAGGTCAGAAGAGGGTCTCGGATTCCCCTGGAACTGGAGTTCTCCTGGAATTGGAGTTACAGACGGTTCTTAGCCACCATGTGGGTGCTGGGGATCGAACCCGGGTCCTCTGCAAGAGCAGTTGGTGCTCTTAACGGCTAGGCTATCTCTCCAGCCCCAGTAACTCATTCTTTAAAGCTGTCACAACTATTGGTTTCTAGACTATTTTTAGAAGTCATTCTCTGTTCACTCTCACCTTAGGCAACCACTTTCTGTCTTGGGTGGGTTCCCCTTTTTGGCTGTTACACAATGAAATCATGCATTCTGTAGTCTTTGGTGACCAACTTACTTAGTATGTTCTCAGGGTTTATCTATGTAGCATTCATGAGTACTTAGTACTCTTTCTGAGAGGTAGGATGTGCTTGTGACAAAGGGCGTATATTTGTAAGGTTACCTTTGCAGTGCACCCTTAGCTCCCACTTGGGTTTATCTGAGTAATTTTACGTGGTGTTTCCATTCACCATCTCTAGGTCTCAGGCAAAAAGCACTAGCTGCTGCTCTTTGAATATGCTCCGAAGCCTTTCAACCTCCACACCACTCCCACCTCCAGACCCCAGTGCCTGCTCCCACTGTGTCTTCACCATCAGCTCACTCAGCCCTGGTGTATTTAATCTCCCTCGGGGATCACTTTGAAGCCCTCCTCCCCTCTCCTGAGCTGAAACAAGCCCATGACATTGCACTCTGCCTTATCTTGTAGTTATGCAGTAGTGCAGCAGTTTCTTCTTGCTGCCAGCCCTTAATACAAGCATATTAAAATGCTTTATAGGCCAGCACCTTACACATGTAAGTAACTTGGGAATGTTTGGATAAATACCTATCCAAACGTGGATTTCTATGTTTTTTAATTAGCATTCAGAGTAACAGGTTTCCTTGTGGCATTTTCATACATCTTTGTTTTGGTTCAGCCTCCTCCTGCCCCCCCCTTCCCTCCCTCCACCCTCATTTGTACCCTTCTGAAGTACCAGCCTTTCACTTCCAGGCAGGACGACATATGCTTTATTACCTTTCCCATCCCCCTTCCTTAAAACACTTTCTCCCTCTCATGGGTCCCTTTCTGATTTATTTTTCTAAACCTATTCGATCACCCCCATTTAATATAAAGAAAAATTAGAAGCTTGGATCCATATATGTATGAGAGGGGAAATGTATTTCAAGTCTGGTTTACATCAGTTACCATAATTGTCATTTCCATCCATTTCCCACAAATTTCATAATTTTCTTTATATAGCTGACTAAATTCTGTTGGGTGTATGTATCACTTTTTCATTATCCCTGTCAATTGATGGACGTCCAGGCTGATTCCATTTTTTTAGTTCTTATGAATGGAGCAGCAGTGAGCATAAATGTGCAAGTGTCTGTGGTAGGATACAGAGTCCTTTGGGGCCCAGGAGTGGTGCAGCTAGGTGATATGGTAGTTCTGTAATTAGTTTTTTTTTTTTTTTAAATCTTATATTTTTTATTTTATGTCTATGAGTGTATTATTGCATGCATTTAAGTGCACTTGTGTTGTTCGGTGCCTGTGGAGAGCAGAAGAAGGTGTCAGATCCCCTGGAACTGGAGTTATGGATGGTTGTTAACCACCCTGTGGGTGCTGAGAATTGAACCTAGGTCCTCTGCTGAGCTGCGACCCCAGGTTTTCCTCATTCTGCCTCACCCCTTACCAAGTCCTCAATATTACTCGTCAACGTCATGAACTTGGTGACATTATTAAAGGCCCCTGGTCACAACAGTTTATTAACTACACCTTGACCCTGGGTTCTCAAGTTGTCTCCCTTAACTCTACCTGCCCTGAGGCATAGCCTTTGATACCAGCTTTGCTTCACAGGTGTGGTCTAAGCTAACGTCCATTCCTGACCCTGCCACAGTGGTCACGTGGGCGTCCTCAGCCTCCTGGCCCTGCTCTGCCTTTTTCTCTTCAGGCGTCTGTGTCCCTGTTTCCCTTGTTGACCTGCAGCCAACGCCAGGTCAACAAAATGAGGGCCCAGGTCCTCTCTGCAGTGGTCAGTAGGGCTCTGCACACGCCCCTCCCAATGAGGTGATTTGTGTCTGGCTCTCATCTGTCCACAGTTCACGGGGATGACCTTGTCTCTCCCCTCCACAGTACAGCTCCTGGCCTCTTCCCTCGGTGGCTGGTTAGTCACTGATGGGTAAGACCCTGCAAACCAGGGCAGCCAAATGTCGGAATGCCAGAGGTGGGGCTTACAAGGTTCGGGCAGGGCACCTGAACTCCCACTCGGACCGCCCCTCACACAGAATTAAATACAAAGGGTGGAAACGTAGTAGCCTGTACACTGAGAATTATGCAATGTCCATGTGCAGAGCTTGTCCCTCATCACCCTAACCTGCCCGAGGCAGGCGACCATAGCAACAGCTGAGTCACGGACCTGGCCAATTACAAGGTGACACGATGACTGCGCTAAGAGGAGAGCGAAATGCAAACAGTATGTAAACCCTAACCTTGCCCCCAATAAATGAGTCTGTGGCAGCTCACCTTCTGCCTGCGTTTACCCAACTCCCAGTGTCTGTGTTGACTCTCCAGCCCCTGATTTAATTTTTAAAGAAAACTCCATGGTGATTTTCTTAGTGGCTATACCAGTTTACATTCTACCAGCAGTCAGTAAGGTTCTTTCTCCACACCCTTACTACCATTTGTTATTTGATTTTTTAATTTAATTTAATTTTATTTTTTTTTTTGGTCTTTTCAAGACAGGGTCTCCCTGTAGCCCCAGCTATCCTAGAACTCACATTGTAGACCAGGCTGGCCTTGAACTCACAAAGATCCACCTGCCTCTGCCTCCCAAGTGCTAGGATTAAAGGCGTGAGCCACCATGTCCGGCTTGATTTTTTTTTTTTTTATGATAGTCATTCTGACTGGGGTGAGATGAAATCTAAAGTACTTGTAATTTGCATTTCTCTGATGGCTAAGAATATTGAATATTAAAATATATATATTTCCTGGGCATTTGTGTTTCTTTTGGGAACTGTCCAGTTCATCGGCTTGTTTATTGATTGCCCTCTCTTACACACACGCGCACAAGCACATGCACATGTGTACACACATTAAGATAGGCCCTCACCAAGTAGCCCCGGCTAGCCTGGAACCCACTATGTAGACCAGGCTGGCCTTGACCTCAGGTCCACCTGCCTCTGCCTCCCAAGTGCTTGGATTAGAAACACTTGCTACCACACTTGGTTCGGTGTTTAATTTTTGAAGTTCTTTATATATTCTAGATATTAATTCCCTATCTGAAGTATGGTTGGCAAAGATTTTCTTCCATTCTGTGGGCTCTATTCACTCTGTTGATGGTTTATATAGAAGCTTTTAAATTTGATGGGCTGGAGAGATGGCTTAGCAGTTAAGAGCACTGGCTGCTCTTGCAGAGGCCCCAGGTTTGATTTGATACACTCACATGGCAGCTAACAACAGTAACTCCAGTTCTAGGGGAGTCCAACTTCCTCTTCTGACTCCACAGGCATTGATGACATGAGTGCACTCACACACGCAGGCAATACTCATAAAAATAATCAAATATATAAAAAAGTTTTCATTCCGTTTTACTTTTTGTATATGTAGGTGCACGTGCTGGAGTGCATGGTGAGGTCAAAGGTCAACAGTATGTTCTCTCCTTCCACTTTGTAGGACTCGGGTAAAACTCAAGTGGTCAGGCTTGGCAGCAGTCACCTTTACCTGCTGAGGTATCTTGCTGGCCCACATTTATTTTCTTGAGACAAAAATGTAAATTTTTCTAAAATTTTTGTATTTGAAATGCAAAAAACGGTATTCTTAATTATATGAGTATAAAATGAACATAAGCAGTACAAGTCTTGAAAGAACACAGGTATCAGGTATGGTATCTGCAATCTCAGCACTTGAGAAGCCAAGGCAGAGGATCACAAGTTCTAGGACAGCCTGGACTACATAGTGGGACCTTATTTCAAAAACAAGGGGCTGGGCGTGGTGGCACACGCCTTTAATCCCAGCACTCTGGAGACAGAGGCTAGCCAATCTCTGTGAGTTCAAGGCTAGCTTGCTCTACATAGCAAGTTCCAGGACAGCTGGGGCTACAGGGGGAACCTGTCTCAAAACCACAAAAGCAAACAAACAAAAAAAGGGCAGCTGGAGAAATGGCTTAAAGGTTAAGAGCACTGGCCTCTTTTGTAGAGGGCCAGGGTTTGATTCCCAGGACACACATGGCAGCTAACAAACCATTTCAGTGCCCTCTTCTGACCTCTGAGGGCATTGCACGACATGGGTGTATTTACGTCCAGGCAGGCAATATGATCATGCACATAAAATTAATAATAAAATGTTAAAAAAAAAACCCAAACAAGTAACGAGAAAAATAGAGGTTCTTTCCATTTTATTAGCAATATTATCAACATTCTTTTCAGCATGTCTGAAATATCTTATGAACAAACATAAATTAACAAATATGTGAATAAAATACCCTATAATTATTATTATGTACCGTGCCTTATGCACTTCCTTGTGTCTGTCTGGTCAAGGTTCAAGTTCCTGGCCTTCCTCCTTTGGGATGTCTGTAAAACAATGTCTGCGGGTCTAAGAATGATTCATTTTGCACAGGAAGCTGGCCTGGTGTTTAGGGTTTCTGTGCACTGGTAACCTTGGCCTTCCTGTGGGCTGGCTGGGTGATCCATCAGTGGGTAAAGATGCTGTCAGGACTGATGATCTGAGTCTGATCCATGGAATAAGTCCTGAAACCTACTTGGGGGAAGGACAGAACTGGATCCTGGAAGTTGTCCTCTGACAATGTGTGTGTCCTGGCACGTGCCTGCATGCACACCAAATACACAAAGGAAAAATAATAAAATTGTCCTTCCTCATTTGCTCGGTCTGTGTGGTAGAAAGTAGAGCTGCCTTTAAATCATAGTTGGGTAATTTCTTTTCCTTAGTCTTGGGCATGCTTCTTTAAGGAGTCTCACAATAATAAGAATAATACCTGACACTTTTATGTCACTTTTTTTTTTATTAAAGTTGATTTTTTTTTCACATAAATTTATTTATTTTTAACAAATCTAGACCCATGTTCCCGCTCATTCCCCCACCCCACCAGAGCTCGTGCATTCTGCCAAACATGCTTTCCATCTCTTAGTCTTTCTCAATATTTTCCATGGGGAAGTTGACTGTTTTGAGCAGAAGTTCACTGTTTCAGTCAGTTCTTTGATGCAGTATTTTCTGTTGTTGTTNAGGGTCTCCCTGTAGTCAGATTCTTTTTTTTTTTTTTTTTACTTATGTGTATAAGTGTACTGCTTGCATGTAGGTAGGAGCACCTGTGTTGTGCAATGCTGTGGAGGTCAGAGGAGGGCGTTGGATTCCCCTGGAACTGGAGTTAAAGACGGTTCTTAGCCGCCATGTGGGCTCGGGGAATCAAACCTGGGTCCTCTGCAAGAGCAGTCAATGCTCTTAACCACTGAGCCATCTCTCCAGCCCCAAATTCTTATGTCAGCCCTTATTGTTTGTACATGGGGACTGGGTGGTGGTTGGGTGTAGCTCTGGGGGTCTTGTCCCTGAGTCTAAGCTAAAGAGGCTGTTCAGGCATGCAAGTCCTTCTGTCTTTGAGGGAACACTGATGAGTCCTCTCTACAATAACCTGCTTCAAGATCCCACCACCTTCCTTACTCCGGTCAGTTTTCTAGTGCTTTTCTGACACTATCTATTTATGCTTTTTATCCACCATGTTTATTGAAATGTTTCTGTTTATAATCTTTTTTTTTCTAGCAAATTGTCTTTCTTGAGAGAAAAGGATTCTATACTATTCATGGCAGGAACTAACTGCCTCTGACTGCTCCATTCCCACCAAAGCACCCCAAATCACAGTATAAATAGAAACTGCTTGTTTTGCAAACCAGTTTTGAAGCAAGTTTCTCCCTTGAAGGATGTCAGTTAGCTTCGGCTGTCAATTTGACACAATCCTCCAGTCCTCTGGGAGGCAGGAACTTCAACTAAAGAATTTCCCAGATCAGATTAGCCAATGACCCTGTCTGTGAGACATGTGCTTAATTGCTAATTGATGTGGGAAGACCCAGCCCACTGTGGGCAGTGCCATCTCTGGGCAGGTAGGCTTGGGCTATGAGCAAGCCTGGGGAAGGAAGCCAGGAAGCAGCGGTCCTCCATTGTTTGGGCTTTAAGCTCCCCCGCCTTGACTTCCCTACATGAAATAAACCTTTTCCTCCTCAGCTTTCTTTTGAGCAGTGTGGGTTATCACAGCGACAGAAAAGCAAACTAGAACACAAGCCAGTCAGCTTTTTCCACAGGAAAATGATGGAGCACTATTCATTGTCACCTGCACAGCACAGTGCACTGCTCCTCTGCTCACTTGAGTGACAGAGCACTTGCTACCCTTGCACAAGTACTCTCTTGCCAGGCACTGTCCTAAGCTCTGGAATAAAACCAGTCATCAAAACAAGTTCTTGTCCTCATGGAGGGTGGGAACTAATGTATAGCGTAATATGATGTCATGTCGTTTAAGTGCTATGCTGAAACATGAGGTGAGGTGCTAGGTATTGGAAAAGATGGACAGAAGTCAGTTTTGAGGCCCTTGTGTGTACACAGGAGATGCTATAATGATTGAATATAAAGCTTTACAATCACCAGGTGTGGTGGTATGTGCCAGGAGGCTGAGGCACAAGAATGGAAACTTCAAAGCCAGCTTGGGCTGGATATTGAGACTGTCTCAAAACAAAGAAACCCCCAAAACTTCTTTCTTTTTGGTCTTTTTTTTTGAGACAGGGACCCCTGTAGCCCCAGATGTCTTGGAACTCACTATGTAGACCAGGCTGGCCTTGAACTTATAGAGATCTGCCTGTCTCTGCCTCCCGAGTGCTGGGATTAAAGGCTTGTGCCACCATGCCTGGCCAAAACTTCTTTTTTTTAATTTTATTTATTTTTGTATGTGTATGAATGTACTGTCTGCATGTAGGTCTGTGCACCCGTGTTGTGCAATGCTGCAGAGGTCAGAAGAGGGTCTCGGATTCCCCTGGAACTGGAGTTCTCCTGGAACTGAAGTTACAGACGATTCTTAGCCACCATGTGGGTGCTGGGGATCAAACCCAGGTCCTCTGCAAGAGCAGTCGGTGCTCTTAACCGCTAGGCCATCTCTCCAGCCCTGGCAAAAACTTCTTAAAATAGAAACTGAGTCTATAGATGGAGCAAAGAGCTGAATAAAGAAGAAAGAAAACAAATGACCCACTCAATAGATGGAGCAAAGAGCTGAACAGAGACTTCACAAGTGAGGAGTTTAAGGTGGCTGAGAAACACCTGAAGAAGTGTTCAACATCACTAATCATTAAGGAAATGCAAATCAAAACCACTTTAAGATATCATCTTACTCCAATAAGACTGGCTAGGATCAAGAAAACAAATGATACCAAGTGCTGGAGAGGTTGTGGGGAAAGGGGAACACTCATCCACTGCTGGTGGGAATGTAAACTCATGCAGCCACTATGGAAAGCAGTGTGGAGAACCTTGGAAGACTTTGAATGAAATTGCCACCCGATGCAAGCCATTACCACTCCTAGGCATGTACCACAAGACTTATCCCACCTCAGAGATCCTTGCATGGCCATGTTTATTTCAACCCTCTTCACACAGCCAAAGAGCTTGAACTAACCCAAATGCCCCTAACTGATGAGTGGATAGGCAAATGTGGTAACATTTACACAGTGGAGTTTATGCAGCAGTAAAGAAAGACCATTCATGAGCCTTTGCAGGAAAATGGCTGCTAGAGCTAGAGGACATCATGCCGCGTGAAGTAACACAGTCCCAGGAAAACCAAAGACGAATGGTATCCCTCATTTGTTGGATGCTAGGCCAATTACCCAGTTGTAAGTCTTTCTTGTTTATGGCCCCCTGAGCTTTTGTCCAAAGCAGTTGGGCAGAACGCATTTTGGAAACAACAACAACAACAACAACAACAGAAAGGACTGCATCAAAGAACTGACTGAAACAGTGAACTTCTGCTCAAAACAGTCAACTTCCCCATGGAGAATATTGAGAAAGACTGAGAAAGAGATGAAAAGCATGTTTGGCAGAATGCATGAGCTCTGGTGGGGTGGGGGGATGGGGGGGACACGGGTCTAGATTTGATAAAAAATATATGTATAAATAAATTAAAAAAAAGAAACTGAGTCTACAGGACAGCCAGATGGCTTATTGTGTCAAGGTGATTGCTTCCAAGCCTGACAACTTGAGTTCTAGCCTCGGGACCCACGTGGTAGGAGAGAATGAACTCTTGCAAGTTGTCTCCTGACCTCTACACACACATCCCGGCATATGCACTACACACACCCACATATATACGCAGAAAAATATTTTTGTTAAATAAAAACAAGAACAACAATTGGGTCTACTGTTCTGAGAATCAACTATTAAAATTCCACCCTGAAGGGTAATCATTTAATCAAGAAGCTCATGCTTTGGCCTGGGGAAATGGCTCAGTGGTTAAGTGCACTGGCTGCTCTTGCAAAGCGTCCAGGTTCAGTTCCTAGCACCCACATGGTGGCTAATAATAGCCTGTAACTCCAATTCCAGGAGATCCAATACCTTCTTTTAGCCTCCATGGGCATTACACACATGTGGAGCACTTACAAACATACAGACAACACACACATAAAATAAAAATTAAAAAAAATATTTAACTAGCTGGTCATGGTGGTGTATGCCTTTAACCCCAGCACTCTGTGAGTTCAAGGCCAGCCTGGTCTACATAGTGAGTTCCAGGCCAGCTGGGGCTACAGGAAGACTCTGTCTCAGAAAGGTTAAAAAAAAAATTCATACTTTAAATTAAGCTTGTCTTTAGTCTTACATGAAATAGACCCACCTGAAAGTTTCTTTTACTTGATTCAAGAAATTGCTTGTTTCATGCATTTAAATGGAATGGTAATTTTCAGGGCTAAGTTTACATACATCTTTTAATGAATGAATTTGTTAATATTTTCCCTTGGGGAATTAATGAAGAAAGATTGATTTTGCTCTGGGGTAACAAAGACTTTTCTGAGAAAATTAGGCATGCCACCAATGGTGTTAATTGGGACACCAGCCAAAATGAGGCTCATTTAAAGTCATCCTGTGTCCTAGTCTGTCATCAGAAGGGTGGCTTTGAAGCCTGCGACTTGGCTGCTTTGTTTGCGTTTGGAGGACAACCACTAATTAGGACGTTATGTATCTGAAGAATGTAGCTGTTTCCAAGCCTTTGGCAGCTCTTAGGACAAGGAACTCTGAAAGGGAACATTAAGGTTTACTTGCTGGTACTGGAGTTGGAGAAAACCCAGCTGAAATGTATTTGCCCAGGAGCGGCCTCCCAGCCTCCCCCCCAGCCTCCTGTGCTAGCCCAGGGCTACCCCTGTTGGATCCTGTTGCTCTACCTGCACCTGTGTCTCAGGCTAGTTGGGGATCCCTTAAGAAAAGGCATTTCTACCAGGGTGAGGTGGCACATGCTTGTAATCTCAGCACTTGGGAGGTAGGGGCAGGAGGATCCGAATTTCAAGGCCGCCTTCAGCGGTGTAGTGAGTAGGCTGGTATGAGCTATAAGATCCTGTGAAATGGGGGGGGGGTGAACCTTCCTTGTTTGTCTTTTGTTTGTTTGTTTGTTTGTTTGTCCAAGATAAGGTCTTAAGGTCTTCCTAATAGCCTCAGCTGTCCTGAAAGCCTTGTAGACTGGACTGGCCTCCATTTCACAGAGATCTGCCTGCCTCTGCCTTCTGAGTATTGGGGTAAAAGGTGAGTGCCACCACACCCAGCCCTTATCTGTCCTTTTACTCAAACAGGGTCTGACAGATGATTGGCTCATAGCTGCTTCCTGAGCTGAATTTTGTAACAGCTCGTAAACTCCTAAGGGAAAATGTCTTCATGAGGTGCAGACTGGGAACATACTTTTTAGGGTAAAGAGGCATTTCTGTGGACCTGGGAGTTGTGGCTTAATTCTAGTGTTTGCCTAGCATGTACGAAGCCTTTGTTTGATCTCCAGCACCAAATAAACCTGAAGTAACGGCACAGGTTTGTAATCCTCTCACTTGGGAGGCGAGGTGGCGAAAGGATAATCAGAAGTTCAAGGTCAGGAGCTGGAGAGATGGCTCAGCAGTTAAGAACACTCACTGCTCCTGCAGAAGTACCTGGGTTTGGTTCCGGGACCTATAGGGCAGCTGAGTTCCAGGGAACTCAACGCCCTTTTCTGACCTCTGCAGGCATTGCAAGCATGTGGTGCACATATAGGCATGCAGGCAAATATCTGTCTGTCTGTCTGCTTGCCTCTCTCTCTCTCTCTGAAGTTCAAGGTCATCTTTGGCTATATTCCAGTTCAGGACCAGGTTGAAATGCATGAGTCTCTGAAACAATAACCAACCCACCGACTGACCGACCAAACAAACAAAGGCACTTGGTGTTGACAGTTCATGCAGTGGAATGCTAAGGACACCTGGCACCTGCTCCTTCACAGACTGCCCTGTGGCTGCGACAGGAGGGGTGGCTTGCCCAGTCTTGTGTTCCAGGTGCCAGAAGGGCACGTCCATGGTGGGGATTTCCCTTTGAAAAGACATCTATGCCACTTCCTGGGCTACTCTGCCTTGGCAGAACCTCCAAACCTCTCATTTGCAAAAGCCTTTCTTTTTGATTTTCACACCACCACAAAAGAAAGTCCAGCAGGCCTTTCCTTTTCAGAGTGAGCTTCACAAAGGACAGGCTGGATCTAGGTTAGCTTGATGGTCTCGCTCGACAGCACCTCTTTCCTCCTGGGTCACTTTGTGGCTCGCATGGGAGAAGGAAGCTGCACAAACTCGGCATCTGCTCTGTCTCTTGGAGGAGAACCCTTTCTGCTGGTTTTTCTTCTGGAATAACTGTGAATACAGATGACACTACTATGTTTCCTTTGGGATGAGAAGCCAAAAGCCACCTCTGTTGAATACTGGATCTCTGAGTTCAAGGCCAGCCTGGTCTACGTAGTGAATTCCAGGCCAGCTGTGGCTACAGGGAAACCCTATCTCAAAAAGACCCCCCCCCCAAAAAAAAACATTAAAAAAATACATGAAATTTCGGAGATGCACACCTGTGGTCCCATACTTGAGAATTGAAGGGATTGGGGCAGGATTCCGTGAGCCAGGATTTTGAGATCAGCCTGGCAACATAGTGGGACTCTGATGTTAAAAATTTTTTTTCTTAACATTATTTGAGGAGATTATTATTGTGGGGGGGTCAGAGGATAACCTGCAGGAGTCATTTCTCTCCATGGTTGGTTCTAGGGATTGAACTCAGGTCACCAGGCTTGGGGGCATGTGCCTTTACTCACTGAGCCATTTCATGGATACAGGGGAAAATGAGGTCCCTTCTTTGTCTCATTAATAAAAGAATTAAGAATGGGCTCAGCCGGGTGTGGTGGCACACGCCTTTAATCCTAGCACTTGGGAGGCAGAGGCAGGCAGATCTTTGTGAGTACAGCTGGGACCACAGGGAGACCCTGTCTCGAAAAGACAAAAAACAAAAAACAAAAACAAAAACAAAAGAAAGAATGGGCTCGAACACACGCTTCAGAACCGTTTTATTAGCCTTTAAAAGAAAAGCCCTCAGGGTAGGTGAACGTACATCTCAGTACTTGCCTGGAGAAGGAAACTGGAGGAAAGGAGAGAGAAAGAACAACAAAACAAAACATGTCATTTAAAAACTGCATAGAGGTCTGACACATGGCAGAGAAGCAGCCACATGGTGGGGAGGGGAGCTTTGGAGGAAGAGTAAGAAAGCCAAAGATGTTGAGGAAAACATGCATAGAAAAGGAGGAGGAAAAGGAGAGGAGAGCTTGAAGGGAGGAAAAGGTTAAAGCAGAGGAGAGGTTATGCTTTTCTGAAATGGGCAGATTTATGGAGCTGTGGGCCTGCGGTGTCAGGGTAGGCTTCTGCGTATAGGATGGGGATGCAGCCAGAGAAGGCCAGTATCTCAGTAAAGCCCTCATTACTCTGCCTGTCTTCTTTAGCATGACATAAGATGAACCAAGTGGTCCCATGGTCATGTGATTTACCTGGCCCACCTGGAAGGTTGGGTCTCAATCCAGGCCAGAGATTCTGTTCTGTTGAGCAGTAGTTTTCTTTTAAGGGCACCTTTCTTGCTACTATAGCATCACCCCAGTCAGGAGACTGATATTTATAGGAAAAATAAAGTAAGTGCATATACTAACCAGAATGGTGTAGAAATCTCCATGTTGGGGAAGCATAGTATGCAAAAGAAACCTGCTCCCGTTTGGTGGGCTAGCTGCGTGACTGTGGGCAGATATATATGCCCTCTGTAAGTTTTAGTTTCTGCATCTGAAAGTCAGGGTTAGTGATCCTTACCTTGCAGAATTATTATAGAAGTTCTGTTAGAGTTTATAAAGTTCTCACCTCTGCTTGATATGAGACTTTTTAAAATCATTGTTTTGGAACTATCTCACTGTGAAGTGCTGTATAACACACATATCATTGTGTTATTTTGCACCTTCTATTTATGTCAAATAATTCTCCGGTTCCAAAAATTAAATTCAGACTGATGTAGTCTCCTTGCAAAAGCAAGTAACTTCATATCTTTTTTTTTTTTTTCTGTCTTTTTGAGACAGAGTCTCCCTGTAGCCCCAGCTGTCCTGGAACTCACTCTGTAGATCAGGCTGGCCTTGAACTCACAAAGATCCACCTGCCTCTGCCTCTCAAGTGCTAGGATTAAAGGCGTGTACCACTATACCCGGCAATGTAACTACAAATCTTTTTTATTTTGTTATTTTTTACTACTACAAATCTTATACAAGAAAAAAAATTAAAAGCCAGAAATTTCCAAATGTGAATGAATGTTTCCAGGAAAAACCCCTGCATCTTCAATTGAATGTTCTTCATGGCTGATCAACTGATCAGAACTTCAGTGATTGTGGAGAATTTGGAATGTTGCGGAGCCTATTTACAGTTTATCTTGGGCTATCTTTAGCCCGGTAAATGAGCATTCCTTGTTTACTTCTGTGTCTGAGCTAACATTTTCTATCTGAGATAAAACCCTTTTGAGATATATTAACTTAGCAGACCACCAGTTCCCATCCACCCAAGAGCTCAGAAGCCTGTCTATAGATCTAAGGGCTACAGCAGAATTCTCTCCGCTTTGCTAAGAGTGGCCTTTCTGATGTCTGCACCAGTAAGTACATTTGAAAATGGTTTAGATTTATGGCTTTCTTTGTTCTGTTATTATAAAACTTCATATAACTGTTACCACATTGGATCATGGAATTTGGGGTAATCTAAATCTGTATTCTTTGATTATGGTCACTCAATAAACTATGTCTTATCCCCTCTGAGGAGAAAGTTTTACTTTTGCCTTGACACAAACAATGGTAAATGAAATTACTCAGGAAAAGTGGAGAAAGGCTGATAGATACTCTCATTTTTTAAGGCTCAGTCCCCAGCTAGGCCAGAGAGATTCAGGAGAGAAGAATCAGGATGTCCTCAAAGCTGAGAATGTTTATGGAGGATGAAAAGGTTAGCAGTCAGAGGGCCAACCATGAGAAAAGGGGGTCAGGGGATACTTGGCTTGGAGCTCCTGGGTGGGGCAGTTGCACTGTAAATCTGTTTACACCAAGGAGAAGAATGGGGAGGGCTTGGAAAGAGCAAAAAGAATCCTTTGTCGATTTGGCTAGCTTGGTGGAACCCTCAGCTTTTGTGTCAATATTTTTTTTTTAAAGAAGAACCATTTATTACTGTTATTATTTTTATGTGTATGAATGTACTGTCTGCATGTAGATTTGTGCACTCGTGTTGTACAATGCTGAGGAGGTCAGAAGAGGGTGTTGGATTCCCCTGGAACTGGAATTAAAGACGGTTCTCAGTCGCCATGTGGGTGCTGGGGATTGAACCCTGGTCCTCTGTAAGAGCAGTCAGCGCTCTTAACCACTAGGCCATCTCTCCAGCCCAAGTCATTTTATTTTTTTTTTTTTAAAGTGTGTGTGTGTCTAAGATATCATCTCACTCCGATAAGACTGGCCAGGATCAAGAAAACAAACAATATCAAGTGCTGGAGAGGTTGTGGGGAAAGGGGAACACTCATCCATTGCTGGTGGGAATGTAAACTTGTACAGCCACTGTGGAAAGCAGTGTAGAGAACCCTTGGAAGACTCAAAATGAGCTTGCCATTTGACCCAGTCATACCACTCCTGGGTATATACCCACAAGACTCATCTTACTGCAGAAATACATGCAC
>VZQC01004622.1:0-11121 GCA_009823505.1 Rhizomys pruinosus | reverse complement strand
AGAGAGAGAGAGAGAGAGAGAGAGAGAGAGAGAGAGAGAGAGGTTCAATATAATATACCACTTCCCTAATGCTATTCAGCCAAAGTCAGAATGGTAAAATATTTAGTTCAACTTACTCTTTTTTGTATAAGCAACAATTTCAAGCAAAATGAAACATTCTCTTAATGCCATCACAAACTAATAAAATATAGATACATTAAAGTTCAAACTTAATTTATGATGCTCATTACAAATAATCTAATACCTAAGAAAATGCTCTATACTGTATCATTTATGGAAGCAAAACACTTATTCATTTTCCACTTACCAAATAAGTACAGGCTTAAGTGCATGTACAATAAGAATTGAGTGCAATGCATTAGGAAACAATGGAAAACTAGATTATCTAATTGTTACCTAAATGAATTATGCACACATAAGTAGCCTAAGGACAATAAGTTAATGATGAAATGTGCTTATATGTATAATGGCAAGCTTTGTAATATATAGCACATTTTCCATTTGGTATACTGTGCATCTGTGTAGAAGCTACATTAAGTTGGAGATACACATTGTGAAATATGAGGAAAAAATCATCTGAGCATTTAACAATGAAGTATATGGAGAAAAGAGGGTTGTTTTGTTGTCTAGTTCCCTTATGCTTTCTAGTTAACCAAGTAACAAAGACTACTAAACATAATCTCTTGTCAAGTAGTTCAATCATAGTTATATTAAAATTCTCAGCAGTTGGTAAAGATGTGTACATTAGGAGATAGTATCTGGACTAAGCACTGGAGATCCAAAATCAAAATCAAATAGATTTAGGGTCTTATCAAAATGTTGGTAAGGTCAAATGGAAGAATGGATTTCCTTTCAAGCCTTATAAAAAAGAAAAGTGTGTACAAAAGTGTTTTTAAAAAGAAATGATAGAAGTAACAGAATAACATCCCTGATACATTCTGGTGAACAGTATTTGGTGGACATGACTACATTTCAAACATAAACCCACAGCATCTAAGACTGCATGAAAATGCCTTGCACAGGATTAAACCGGCAAACATCGATCAGGGGTGGAAAAGGACAAAAGAAGTCATAAACATATCTGAGGATTACTAGTGATTGATGGCTTCTGAGACAGAATATTTTCAGGGTATTGGAGGCTCTGAGAGGCTCCAATTGGAACCTCTGAGAGGTTCAAATAGATGGGTCTATACTAATGCATATGTAAATAGCAACCAACAAATAAGCAGACATAGTGAGGGAAAAACAAACAAACAAACAAGCAAAGTTGGAATGGAAAAGTTGTGGTGGAAGGCATGGAATTGATTGGAAGGGAATGGGGGTGAGATTAATCCAAACATTAGCTTTACTGCTGAGAGTTGAGAGATGCATTTGTAATCACTACCCCAGGTTCTGCTATTTTCCATGACCCTTAGTTGTAGAGATTCAATTGTATAAGTGTCACTTAGGGCTGGACATCTCCTGGACCCTTATTCTCATTGTGTGATCAGTGTAAAATTCTGTAGAGTCTCTCTCTGTTGTAAATGAAGCACTGCTGGGTGAGGGAGAGTTGATCTTCTTTAAGGGGGAGACTAGATAGCCTTAAGATGCTGCAGTTCGGGCTGGAGGGATGGCCTAGCAGTTAAGAGCACCGACCACTCTTGCAGAGGACCCGGGTTCGATCCCCAGCACCCACATGGCGGCTGAGAACCGTCTGTGACTCCAGTTCCAGGAGAGCTCCAGTTCCAGGGGAATCCGAGACCCTCTTCTGACCTCTGCGGCATCGCACGACATGGGTGTGCAGACCTGCATGCAGACAATACATTCATACACATAAAGAAAAAAAAAAAGATGCTGCAGTGGATGAAGTCACACTGAGGGATATTTGGAAACACAAACTTGATGAGATAACATATAAAATATATGACAGAACGCATGAAATCCAGGGGGTGGGCCATGAGGGGTTCTACATATGTTAAGATATATGAAAAACAAAAATTTATATATATATAGATATATATATATATATATATATATATATCATATATAAAACTATAAGCATGTAATAGTGGTTAGAGTAGTTACACTGTAGAGAAAAAGTTGTGTTTTAAGGCAGAAAAATGGACATATAGATATAAAAGAATGAACATTGTACTAATATATGAGAAGAAGATTCATGTATGCACAAGTCATTTATTTCTTTTTTGTTCTATTTTATTATATTTTAAGGGATTCATAATATAAGAGCACAGTTGTTTTCTTTGACTTTACTCAGTTTGCCATACAATTATGTAATTGGTGCTATCATCCAAAGATGAGGGATACCTCTTGTGTTTTTACTGGGACTGGTGTTACTTCACTCAGCATGATTCTTCTAGCTCCAGCCCATTTTCCTGCAAAGCTCATGATGTTATCTTTTTTACCACTAGAAAACTCCATTGTATAGAGGTACCACTTGTTCTTCTATCCACTCTTCAGTTTAGCGGGCATTCTGGTTTGGTTCAAGCTCCTTGCTATTGTGAAGAGAGCTGCAATAAACATGGCCATGCATGTATATCTACAGTAATGATGAGTTTGTGGGTACATGCCCAGGAGTGGTAATGGCTGGGTCAGGGTGGCAAGTTCATTCCAAGTCTTCCAAGGTTTCCACACTGCTTCCAGATGGCTGTACGATTTTACATTCACACCAGCAGTGGATGAGTGTCCCCTTTCTGCACACATCTCCAGAACTTGGTATCATTTGTTTTTCTTGATCCTAGGCCAGTCTGATTGGAGTAAGATGTATCATAAAGTGGTTTTGATTTGCATTTCCTTAATGATTAGTGATGTTGAACACTTCTTAAGGTGTTCTCAGCCATCTCTAATTCCTCATTTGTGAAAGTCTCGGTTCCAGCCTTTGCTCCTATCTATAAGTGGGTCTTGTTTTCTTTCTTCTTTGTTTTTTGTTGGGTAGTTTATATATTTCTGGAAATCAAATACTTTGTCAGATGTTTCTGCAGGAGAGGTTTCCTCCACTCTGTGTTTTCCTTCAACTCCTTGATTGCCTCTTAGATGTACAGAAGCTTTTGAGTTTAATGAGGTCCCATTTGTCAACTGTTGACCCTTAATTCTTGTGCAGCTGCTGTCCGATTTAGGAAGTCTTTCTCTATGCCTATGTTTTGCAGTCTGCTGCCAACTTTTTCTTCTATAGCCTTCAGAGTTTGGGGTTTCATTTGAGGTCTTTAATCCATCTGGAGTTGACTTTTGTAACGGGTGAGAGGTAGGGGTTTAATTTCATTTTCTTAACAAGTGGTGATCCAGTTTTGCCCAACACAATTGCTGAAGATGCTGTCTTTTCTCCATCGTCTTCTTGTCCCCCCTTGTCAAATATTTGAAAGCTGAAATTGTATGTGCTAAGTTTGGATCTTCAGTTTTGTTTTCATTGGTCAACAGGTCTGTTTATGTGCCAGTACCAGGCGGTTTTTATGACTATAGTCCTGTAGTAGTTTGAAGTCTGGTATAGAGAACCCCCCTCTATTGCTCTTTTTCACACTCAGGGTTTGTTTGGCTATTTGGGGTCTTTTGTTTTTCCAAATGAAATTTAAGACTTTTTTCCCAAGCTGTGGAAAGAAAACTCTTGGGGATTTTAATTGGGATTGCATTAAATCTATACAAGAGTTTTGGGTAGAAGTGGATATTTTACTATAATTAATTTCCCAATCCATGCACTTGGGAGGTTTTCAATCTTCTGATATCTTCTTCAATTTCTTCTCAAAGGTTTACAATTTTTTTTAAGAGATCCTTGGTGTCTTTGGTTAGGTTTGTTTCTAGGTATTTTTTATTGTTTTTGAGCCTATTGTGAGTGGGAAGGCCTCCTTGTAGTCCTTTCAGTTGCTGGTTGTTGGTGTAAAGAAGGCCTACTGATTTTTCTAGATTTATTTTGTATCCTGCCACTTTACCGCAGCTCTTATTGTTTTTAGGAGTTTTCTGGTGGAGTTTTAAGCATCCTTAAGTAAACACATCACAATCATCAGAAAAAAGGGGTAGCTTGACTTCCTCTATTCCAATTAGTACTCCTTTAATTTCCTTTTCTTGCCTTATTGCTCTAGCAAGTGTTTCAAGTACTATATTGAAGAGAAGTGGTTACAGGGAGCATCCTTGCCGAGTTGAGTTCCGACCTTTAATGGGAATGCTTCTGTCGTTTCCCCATTTAGAATGATATTGGATGTGGGTTTCCTGTACATGCTTTAATTACATTGAGAAATGATCCCTCCAATCCAATTCCCTCTAGGATTTTGAAGTGATGTTTTTTTGGTCAAAGGCTTTTTCCTCACCAATTAAGATGATGGTGTGGTTTTTGTCTTTCAGTCCATTTACATGTTTGATGATATTTATTGATTTTCATAGCTTGAACCATCCCTGGCATCTCGGTATGAATCCAAATTGGTCAAGTGGATGATTTTCTTGTGTGGTCTGTATGTGTTTGCCAGAATCCTGTTAGGATTTTGGCATCTGTTTCATAGGGATATGGTCTATTGTTCTCCTTTTTTGGTTGTATCTTTCCACGGGTTTTGGAAGATAGCGTGATGCTGGCTTCATAGAAGGAATCTGGGAGAACTCCCTCCGTTTGTATCCTTCTAAACAATTTACAGTAGTCGATTTGTAGTCTTTTTGAATATTTTTATAAATTCTGCCGTGGAAACTGTTGGGCCTGGGCATTTTTGGTTGGGAGACGACTTATTACATCTCAATTTCTTCCTTATATTGGTCTATTTAGGCTGCCGATCTCTTCTTGGTTGAGCTTTGGTGATTCCCAGGATTTCAGATATTCGTCCATTTCTTCTAGTTTCAAAGTAGTAGAATATAAGATTTTTGAAGTAGTCCCATATGATTGCCTGGATCTTTCATTGTCTGTTTGTGATATTTCCCCTTTCGTCACATTCAACTCATTCTTCTTACAAGTGGTGATCAGTTGTTTGCCAACACCAACTTGTGAAGATTGCTGTCTTTTCTCCATTGTTGGGTTTCTTGGCCCCCTTGTCAAATATGCAGATGGCTGAAATTGTTGTGCTCAGATTTGGATCTTCGGTTTGTTCCATTGGGCAACCGGTCTGTTTTTGTGGCCAAGTCCAGGCTCTGTTTTTTATGGACTATCAGCCATGTCGTTAAGTTTAAAAATTGGTATAGAGATCCCTCCCTGTGTTAGCTCTTTTCATCAGGATTTGTTTGGCTATTCGGGGTCTTTTGTTCTCCAAAATGATTTAAGGAACTTTTGTTTCCAGCCTGTGAGAAAACTCTTGGGATTTTGATTGGGCTTTCATTAATCTATACAAAGAGTTTGGTAAAAAGGACATTTTACAATGTAATTTTCCCAATCCAGAGCATGGAGGTTTTTTTCCATCTTCGGAGGTCTTCTTCAATTTCTTTCCTTTAAGTTTTAAAATTTTTTGTAGAGATGCCTTTGGTGTCTTTGGTTAGGTTTGTTCCTAGGTATCTTTATTGTTTTTGAAGGCCCTATTGTGAGTGGGAAGTCTCTTTGAATTCTTTCTACAGTTGCTCTTTCCTTGGTGTAAAGAAAGGCCAGTGATTTTCTAAGGTTTAATTTTTGTAATCCTGCCACTTGGCTGAAGCGTTAATCGTTTCTAGGAGTTTTTTCCTTCTGGTGGAGTTTTTTTTGCATCTCTTAAGTAAACATCATATCATCAGCAAATAGGGATAGTTACTTCCTCTTTTCCATTAGTACTCCTTTAATATCCTTTTCTTGCCTTATGGCTCGAGCAAGTGTTTCAAGCACTATGTTGAAGAGGAGTGGTAATAGGGGGCAAGCCTTGCGAGTTCCTACCTTTAAAGGGAATGTTTCTCGCATTTCCCATTTAGGATGATATTGGCTGTGGGTGTTCTGTATATGGGGCTTTGATTACATTGAGGAAGATCCCTCCAATCCAATTCCTTCTAGGACTTTAAGCAGAGGATGCTGGATTTTTGTCAAAGGCGTTTTCCGCATCAAGTGGCGATGAATGGGTGGGTGTTGTCTTTGATTCCGTTTTATGTGTTTGATGATGGTATTGATTTTCATATGCTACCATCCCTGCATCTTTGGTTTAAATCCAACTTGGTCATGAATGGATGATCTTCTTGATGCAAGTCTGTATGTAATTTGCCAGTATCCTGTTATAATTTTGGCATCTGTGTTTCTTTAGGGTGATTGGTCTATAGTTCTCCTTTTTTGTTTGTATCTTTACCTGGTTTTGGAAATAGAGGATGCTGGCTCATAGAAGGAATTTGGGAGAAGTCCTCGGTTTGTATCCTTCTAAACAATTTTGAAGTAATAATGGTTGTAAGTCTTTTGAAATGTTTTTATAGAATTCTCTCTTGAAACTGTCCCTGGGCCCCCGGGCTTTCTAGTTGGGAGGTTTTCTTATTACATCTTTAATGTCTTCATATATTATGCGTCTGTTTAAGCTGTCGATCTCTTCTGTTGAGCTTTTGGTGATTCCAAGATTTCCTATATTCGTCCCATTTCTTCTAGGTTTTCAACGCTTGGAGAGTATAGGTTTTTGGAGTATTTCTGTATGATTTTCTGGATATTTGCCTTGTATGTTGTAATATTTACCTTTTCATCGTGGATTGTCCGTGATTTGGAGTTGTTACTTCTTTCTTTTGGTTTAACTGGGCTAGAGGTCTGTTGTTTTGTTTATGCTGGGAATTGAACCCAACATTTGGATTTATTGGTGTTGTTTTTTTTTTTTTTTTGGTTTGTATTGGTTTCGTTTGTTTCTATTTCAAATTGATTTTTAATCTGAATGTTTTTGCTCTCTCTTCAGGTAAGTTGCATTTAGGATTCATCTGTTATTGCCTCTCAAATGCTTTTAACTGTAGTGTTAGAAACGTTCACTTGTGCCGGTTCCTGTTTTTTTTAATGTAGGCACACAGGGCTACAAACTTCTCTCTTAGACTGATTTTAAAATAATCTCATAGGTTTTGTTGTGTTGTATTAATCATTGTTTTCAGTTTTTCCAGGAATGCTTTTATTTCTTTCTTTATCTCTTCCTTAACCAATTCATTATTCAGGATGGCATTGTTTAGTCTCCATGTGTTTTTTTTTTTTTTTTTTTTTTGTTTTGTTTTTTGATATTGAGCTTTATTGCAACGTGGTTGATAGAGCATGAAATTATTTCAATCTTTTTTATTGTGGATGTTTCGTCGGTGTCCCATTATTTTGTCGATTTTGGAGAATGTTAACTGGGGTGCTGAGTAGAAAGTGTATTCCTTCTGGTATTAGGTGGAATATCAGTAGATGTCTGTTGGTGTCCATTTGGTGTATCAATCATTCAAGTGTTAAGATGTCTGTCTGTTTATTCTTTGTCTGTTGACCTGTCCCAAAGGCTCAGTGGGGTATTGAATCCCCCTACTATGAGGTACTGGGGTTCTTTTGTGCCTTGTGGTTCCTGGATAATTGTCTTTATAAAGTTGGGTGCACCAGAGTTTGGTGCAATATATATTCATAATTGTGAAATCTGTTTTTGTGTCTGTTTCTTGGTGAATTTTTCCTTTAATTTTAATAAAAATGCAATGCCTTCTTTTCTCTTCTGATTTGTTTGACTTTGAAGTCTATTTGGTCCTGTATTAATATTTAGCAACAAACCCTTTCTCTTTGGTTCCATGTGCGTGGAATATTTTTTTCCACCCGTTCACGTTAAGATGGTGCCTGTCCTTGAAGGTAAGAAGCGTTCTTTCTTTGTTCTTTTCTTTTTTTTTTTGGTCTTTTGAGACAGGGTCTCCCTGTAGTCCCGGCTGCCATGAACTCACTCTGTAGATCAGGTTGGCCTTGAACTTACAAAGAGACGCCTGCCTCTGCATCCCAAGTGCTAGGAATAAAAGCATGTGCCACCATGCCTGGCAAGATGCATTCGTGTAGACAGCATATCAAGGGTTTTTCCTCATCCAATCTCCCAGTCTATATGTCTTTTGATTGGGGAGGTTTTTATTCCCATTAATATTTAAGGTTGTTTTACTGATAGTTTGTGTTGCTTTTCCTTTTTTTTTTTTTTTTTTTTTTTTTTTTTTTTTTTTTTTTTTTTTTTTTTTCTTCTATTATTTATTTCTCTTTTCTAGGTGCTTGGAATGGTTGCTCCTTTCTTTCTGTCCTTTGAATTGCTTCAAGGATTCTCTGAAGGGTTGGTTTTCCATACATGTATTCTTTTCATCTTGTTATGTCATGGAAGATTTTCCTCTCTCCTTCAACTAGAATGGACATTTGTGCTGGGTATAGTAAACTGGATTGTCATCTATTGTCCTTTAACACAGGGAATGCCTGTTGGTTTCCAGTGTTATTTCTTTTTTTTTTTTTTCTTTAGACATTTTTAATTAAATATACAAAACATACATACAAAGACTATTCACTAACCTGTTCCATTTGGTGATAGAACATAAGCAGGTTCATTCTATTTTAAGTTTTTTTTGTTTTTCCTTAAAGATATGTCATTTTATTTTTTGTTTTCTTTTTTTTAAAAGTGTTGTTGTTTTGTTTTTATTTTTTTTTAATTGATGTTTTTTTTTTTTTTTTTTTGAGAATTTCATGCAATACGTTTTGATTGTATTTAGACCCCCCTTCCCTTCCCCCCACCCCACCACTACCATCCCAGATCATGCACTCTGCCATAAATTTTCTTTGGCTTTTCTGTTCTCTGTTTTTTTTTTTTTAAACAGTTTTTTTTTTTTTTTTTTTTAGTACAAGCATCCTTCATTCCTTCATGTAAAACTAATTTCCGAGCAGTTGTGCCAAAACCCATACAGCGCAAAAATGGGTCCCACCATCCAGCGGGGGGGGGGGGTTTGTATGTTCCAATCAAGTTGATCAAATGGGTGTCCAGTCTATAATTGTTGTAATTTCACCACCCACTCACGCCCAATCGTAGCGCCTTACATTCTATCTACTACCACGTCTACCACCACGCCCCCCTTTTTTCTGCAGATTGTTCCCTAAGGTTTAGAAAAGGGGCACTGGTGGAGGAGAAGCAAAACATTCGACTCTGCCTACTTTTTTCTGGAAGCGGTTGTCTTGGTCGCTAGTCATTCGGTGCTTTTTTTCTTTTCCAGGGTCTTGGCCAGCTTGGTCAAGGCATAAATAACCTTCTTTCTTTTTTTTTTTTTTTTTTGTTTTTTTTTTTTTTTTTTTTTTTTTTTTTTTTTTTTTTTTTTTTTTTTTTTTTTTTTTTTTTTTTTTTTTTTTTTTTTTTTTAATTAATTTTTTAATTGATTCTTTGGTGCATTTTCATTTCATGGTACATTTTTTTCCATTCAGTTCAGGCTTATTTCCCTTTCTCCCCTTTTCCTTCCCTCCCCCCACCCCCCCACCCATCCCAGATTCATGCATTCTCCATGACTGTCCTGCATCTTTTCTCTCAGTTTTTTTTTTTTTTTTGTTTTTCAGTGTTAGCTATAAGTGATACTCCATGAGTCCAAGCATCCTTCAAGTAAAACTATCTGGAAGCAGGCTGTTGTGCTCAAACACCTACAGCCCCACCTCCAGTGGGGGGTGACAGGTTGTTTGTTTCAATCAAGTTGATCAAATGAGTGCCAGACTACATTGCTGGAAGTTTCATCATCACATCAATTCACCTTTAACCCCAATCGAAGCCCTTAATTCTAAAAATCGACCACGCCCCCTCGTCCGCAGGTTATTCCCCTAGGCTTAAAAAGGGGCACAGGTGGATGAGAGTAAAACAGTCCACTCTTTCTGGAGATGTTGACTTGGAATCTGGTCACAGTTTCGGGATGTCCTTTCAGTTCAGGGGCTGACGGTTGGTCCAGGAATAACCGTTCGATCTTACTAATGAAGAACAAGCAAGTAGATATATAGGTATCTTAAGCAGGACTAATGGTTATGGTAGGTTAATTTAGCATAGACACATGTTTGATTATGTTAATCCATGAATTAACATATTTCCTTTCCCGCACGTTTCCTTCCCCCCTGTAAAGTATGACAAGGTCTTACTGTGGGCTTATAAAACATCTAACCTGTAGAGGATGGAAAAGCCTTGTGGCATCAGCCATGGGTTATTCTTCTTGTCTCTTTCTCCAAGGAGAGAGCCAATTAGCCAATTAGATTGGGGAGATACAGGCACATGGCTGCCTCTGCTGCAAAATATTTCCAGGCAAGGTTGAGTTGTAGCTGGTGCTGACGGGGAGTCTTGCTTGACTCAGGGAGACCCATAGTTTGATTTATTGGTTTAGTGCCTTTGGTAACACTCCCTAGCAATCCAGAGGCCATCTGTACACTTGCATTTGTGGTCTCAATACATCCCTCCCATGTTATTGTCAGGTCTTCGGCAGCAGGGCCTTGATTGCCCTCTCCTCCGTAGTATCCCAACTTAGGGCAAGGAGCCCTTACCTTTTGGGGGCCCTTGGATCCCCTGGCCACATCCACCTGGTAGAACAATCCATTGCTGAGGGCAGAGCTCCTGAGATGAATATATTTGTTGGCCTGAAAGTGCATAAGCCCTAGGACTTTAGTAAAACCTTTCAATCCTCTAATGGAAGCCACAATGCAATTAGATTAATAGGGTTTATTAACAGTATAATACAATAGAAGCCCTTTCAATCCTAGTAATGAACACAAGCAATTAGATATATAGGATTTAAACAGTACTAATTTTTATGGTAGTTTACCTTGTTATAACAACAGATGTTTGGATGGTATTTAATATCCTGAATTACATTTTCTTCTGTTAAGTAGGACAGTGTCTTTGTGTGGCTTATAACATCTCCGAACCTTTAGAGGATGTAAGATTTTGGCAATCAGCCATGGGTTATTCCTCCAAGGAGAAGCTAATAGCCAATTAGATATACAATTTGGGATATACAGACAATGGCTGCCACTGCTGCAGCTGCTGCCAATGCCTGGCGGCCACTGCGGCACAAAAAAAACCCAACCGATTTTTTCCATGCAGATAAGGTGTAGCTGGTGGCTCCTGACAGAGGAGTCTTGCTTGACACAAGAAGACCTATATTTGCTTTAGAGTGGCCTTTGGTAACCTCTCTGTCCTGACACTCTTCGACACTACACTCCTCCGCTGCTGGCATTCCAGAGACCTCTGTACACTTTCTTTCAATTATTGATTGCGGGTCTCCATACATCTTTCCCATGTTTATATCAGGAAT
>VZQC01004621.1:116555-127104 GCA_009823505.1 Rhizomys pruinosus | reverse complement strand
GAGAGAGCTAATAGCCAATTAGATTTGGGATATACAGACATATGGCTGCCACTGCTGCACAGTATTTCCAGGCAGATGAGGTGTAGCTGGTGCTGACGGAGGTGTCCTGCTTGACTCAAAGAGACCTATATTTGCTTTATTGGTTTAGTGGCCCCGCTGCTGCTGCCAGCCAGCTCCTCTAGGTTGGTTGTAGAGCTTACTGAACACTCCCTTGGTGGTGGGGGGAAGCTGCCTGCTTAGCCCACATCCCGATATCCTGCTGCTGAGATGCTCTGGCACAGGCCACCCGCTTGTATGCATGGCAGGCTTAGCCTCCCTTTCCCACAATCCCCCTGCCAGACATGGCACTATGGTACCCTACAGCTGAGCTCCTCTGGCACAGGCTGTCCGCCTGTATGCATGGCAAGGCTAGCATCCATTTCCCACCTCAGAAATGATTTAAAAAATATTTAAGAAAGTTCAGTTGAAGGGATTTTTTCCAAAGTAACAGATACAATCTCATGTTTGAGACTCATTTCTTTTTTTTAATTTGTATGAATGTATTGTCTGCATGTAGGTTGGTGCATCCATGTCCTGCAATGCTGCAGAGGTGAGAAGAGGGTGTTGGATTTGCCTGGAACTGGAGTTAAAGATGGTTCTTAGCTGCCATGTGGGTGCTAGGAATTGAACCCGGGTCCTCTGCAAGAGCAGTCTGTGCTCTTAACCATTGAGCCATCTCTCTAGCCCCCAAGACTCATTTCAATCCACTGGTTGGCAATGGCAATATGATTTCATTATAAACCTGATTGAGGTATTAAATTATCATCCTGTAAATAATTGGCACTTCATCTCCATTACTCTTCTAATAGTGTGTTCCTTGGTGTGAGGCTTTGAATTTTTTCCTTATGCATGTTGTATCAAGGCCTAAATTGGACAAAAAGGAATTAGAAGTAGGGTCAGAGAACTTTGATACATATAATTCTCACTCTTCATCTTCATTGACCAAAGACTTTATCAGTAATAGAGGTTATGTTTGGTCAAAATAATATGGACATATGAAGCAAATAAAAACAAATAGAAATTTCTCAGTGAATTAGTAGGACAACACATTTTAAGTAGTGTAGAGCTTTGACATAACCCATATAGACAACAAACATTTCTCAGAGCCAAATAGGTTTCATATCTTCCTGTCCAAAGAATATTTTGCTGAACCACATAGTCAGAAGCTGAACAGACTTTGAGACAAGTATTGTTGCAACTATAAAGTGTATTTGGACAAAGTGGAGATGTTAAAATGCAAATCACTATTTAAAGAAAACAGGTTGAGCTATCTTAAAATTTTCCCCTTCCTCTACAATGGTAATACTTCTGGGCTGCAGAACAATATTTAGAGTAGTAAGGTAGTTCCAAGAGAACAGCTGAAGAGACAACTGGTAACAATAAACTGGATGAGCTGTATGACTAGCTTTTGAATTTTGTTCTTAAGGTGAAATCGCTCTTTTAGTGTTGTTCTCAGGTCTTCAAATTTTGCAAGTCTTACCATTGTGGAAATCACATGCAAATAGAACTCAGGCTGAAGCTGCTCTGTAAACATAGATGAGGGGCTGGAAGAAAAACAAAATAAAACATAGAGCAAATATTATAGGAGTGGAATAATGGCAAAAATATTGACCATTGATTTGAATTTGTAGATGATACTAGTAGAATGTTAGTGGTTATCTTTCTTTCCACTCTTTCATAAAATAGTTCGAATGTTGGCTTTTTTAAAATTCCAAAATCTACCATGAAATGGATCTCCATGCTTTGGAACCTATCAGGCATTTCTGTGTAATGCACATAAAGGTCAGCTTAAGGAGAAAATTTTCAAATTCAAGAGCAGAAGGATAAAAAAGCATGTAAGAGGGCAGAGGTACGTGCAAAGCATTTTTCTTGGATACCAAAAAGAACATAGTGTTCTGGAGACTAAAGTCAGCAAATACATATACATTTATATGTCAATGGAAATTTTTTATTTAGACTTAGTGGCAAAGAATTATATGCTTTTTAATGATTCGGGTACTGCACATTACAAAAACTCAATCAGATTTGTAGATGCCTATTTATTTTATTCTCTATCAGAAGTAGTATGCAAAGGGTTGGAGCTTTTTTGATTTTTAATTTTTAATTTATTTTTTATGTGTATGAATGTACTGTCTGCTTGTAGGTTTGTGCACTCGTGTCGTGCCATGCCGCAGAGGTCAGAAGAGGGTGTTGGATTCCCCTGGAACTGGAGTTAAAGATGGTTCTCAGCTGCCATGTGGGTGCTGGAGATTGAACACGGGCCTCTGCAAGAGCAGTCGGTGCTCTTGCCCACCTCTCCAGCCCCGGGTTGGAGCTTTTATTTCCTTTAATGCACAGGGATATTTGGATAGAAAGACATCATTAAGTATTTTTATGATTATAAGCTCACCTCCATTACTCTATAGTGGAAAATCATTAATGAAATGGAACACTCTCAGTAACTGACCTCTAAAATAGTTTTTATATTTGTGCAAATTCTAATTTTCTGCTTGTGAACTGAGATATCAAAATTTAAAAATACTTTCCAGAACCGAAATGAAGTAGAATATAGTTGTTTGCTTTCCCTTTGGCAGACACTGTTATTAGAAACTAAAAGACAGAGAAACATTCAGTTGTGTTATGTAAGGCGTGATTCTAATACTTCCACAGCCAGTTAGTTGCAAGTTAACCTAAGAGATGGGAACTGCTGGAGGTGGTGGTGGAGGTGATTTTTAAAGTCTCCCATTCATGTATATTTACATACATTCTCTGATTTCTAGCATCTTTCATTTCCTTGGCTATGCATTTTTCAAAACATGTTTACCAATTCAAAGCCAAAATTGTTTAAAAATATCAATTTAATATAACTTAGAGCAGCAGTGTTTTGTCCCCTTCCATTTATAGTGTGCAGAAAAACAATTTAGTGTGTGGAGAAAAAAGTGTGTTCAGATTAAAGCTTTAAATTGGTGGCTAGTAGCCCAGTTATGAAAAACTTGGCCGCCTGCTGCTCTTTGGTAATGTGTTCTACAGGCTGTTGTTTTCTGCCGATCGCCTATTTACAGTGATTTACTCCAAATATGTGGGCGTCTTAAGTATATGAGTATTGTCCAAAAAAAAGTCAGTTTATTTTAAATGATGAAATGAGAGGCAACACAAAATAGCTTCTGTTGATTCCTTATTAATTCTCAAATTGAAAAAAAATCTCTGCCATTGGGTTTGAGGACCAGAAGATGAATCGGCTAAATGGGAGGAAAGAGTTGGAAGAAAATAATTAATTATAAAAGATCCATTGAACCTCCCTGTGGGCATAGCCCTCATGTAGGCAGAGGAAAAGAAGTAGATAAAGCCTGTGTCCTAAAGAAGTTTGTAAATTGAGTTTATGAGACTGAACACCATCTAAAAAAAGCAATAAGCTCAATTACAAAGCCAAATAAAAAGTAATACTGTACCAAATTCATACACTAGGCACAAGATAAGGCATGACTTCATTCTAGGATTAAACAAATACCCAAATACATTGAAAAAGGCTGTAGTAAGACTTCTCTCCAGTTCATATAGATCCAGCAGTTAGTGCATTTGAGGTTAATATTGCTCAACCATTTAAGAGTTTGCCTAGATTTTATAAATACAATATCAAATATTCAATTTTATTGAATAAATGTAATGCAATAAATATTGTATAAAGTCAGTTAAATGAGTAAATAATATATGGTTCCTGATATTAAAAAGCCCTATGTGTAAGGTAATGAGAGGACAGATATATTAAAATGTAACTGTGAATTAATGTACTAATTATTATTCAGTAATGAACAAAATTCTACAAGGACATAGAAGGCAGTTATTAATTATACTTGAATGATCCAGACATAATTTTCAGTGATGGAGAAATTATAGGTTTTTAATCAGGGCATGAAGAACACCAAATATTTTATGAGTATGGTTTTCTAGTTAAAGTCCATTATAGTTAAAGTCTTGTATAAAGTCTTTCAAAATATGATACTATTTTTTCCATGACAAAATTTAGTGGTCAATATTATAGTTTTGTTCCATTTCAAATTACAAGTTGTATATTTTGTAATAATTTCACCAAATAACCCAAGTCTTGTGTTTGCAGCCATTGGTAATCAGTATGAAATTGGGTTAGTTTTTAAATTCTAGTCTTCTTGATATTTTATATGTTTGTAAACCAAAAATTCTAAATATTTTAAGCAGAAATGACTTTGTATAAGGAGTCACATGTTTCAAGATGGAACACTGAAAGTTACTTATTCCAATCATTGTAGTTTTCTACTGGTAATACCATGGCTGGCTGAGATCAAGGATGAGGGAAATGCTAGAGGTGCTCAAAACTCTGTGTCACTTCTACCTCTTATATTCAGGAGTTAATGACTTGCCACAGGAATCTTGAATCAGGCCATAAATAGATATTTATAAACTCTTTGCTAACCATGACACTAGCCATAACAGTGAGGTAGCCTCCAAGCCATTTGATTTTTAGAATTTGAAATGGTGGAATCTTTGGATCATTGAGACACTTAGCTGGAAGAGAGTTTGAAAATGAACATTTTAAAGCTGTCTGCATTTTGGTATATGATCACATGATGGTTAATCTTGATTATTAGTTTGATGATATTTAGAGTCACTATGAAAACAAACCACTCTACTTATCTGTGAGGGATTATATACAATAGATTAGATGAACTGGTAAGACCCACTCTAAATATGAGAGATATTATTCTTTGGGTTGGCATCCATACTGAATAAAAAGGAAAAAGTGAGCTGATCGAAGAAACTGATAATTTTCTGTTTCTTGATTGTGGACACAATGCAACAAGTCACCTTCTGGTCCTACCATTGTACCTTCCTTATCATAATGGACTGTAACCTCTGGAACTGAAAGCCAAAATTAAACCTACTTTTATTACCTTGCTGTTATGTATCTTGTCACAGGAACAAGACAAATAACTAAAATAGAAAATTATTAATGAAAACTAGTGCCATTGTTGTGATAATCTGACCATGTCGTTCTTAGGCCTTTGGAAATGACTTGTATGAGGAATGTGGAAGTGCTTTAATTTTGGGCTAGAAAAATATTTGAATATTTTTGGAATACTTAGTGGGTTATTTGGTGGGAGCTTGGAAGTTACAAATACTGAGAGGAAACATTGAAAGTTGTGGTCTGGTTCATGAGGTTAGAGGATTTTCAGGAGATATTCTAGAAAAGATCTAGCTGCAATTTGCTCATGCCCTAAGAACTTCAGTGAAGCTAAATTTGAAGATAACAAACTAATTTGTTTGGTGGAGAAAACTTCAAGATAGCATTCAGGCTGTGTTATTATTTCTATCATTGTGCCCATACAGCCCTAGAATGATGCAGCACAAAAACTGGAGCAGAAAGAGTAGAAAAAAAATGAAGTTTAGTGATTTTAACTTTGTAATTTTAAATTTTCAAACATTGGTAACACAGAAGTCATGTGTAATTGTTTATGAGTTTACCATTATTAAAGAGAAAGCAGTTGCTCTGTACTGGGATATAGAAAGTGCCCTGAGGGAAAGACCCTAAGCTTCTAAGGATCAATCCTGTGAAATTTCAAACTCATTAGAAAAGAGAGAACTTAAACTGAGGTGTACTGCTGAAGGAAACTGTTGTTCAGAAACACTGTCTAGGATAAGGTTTCCCCTTATCCTAGACATAAAGACCATGTAACTATAGTGTAAGGAGGCCAAGCTCCATATCAAATTGGCATCATAACTTATAATTTTGTCCACATTTACTGGTTTTGTAGGTATGAAACATGCAATATGGAGGGAGATTGTGGACTATTATTGTACCATAATTCTAAAGATCTACTGAAGACAAGTATTATGTGGCAGGTTTGGAATTCCTGTAAGGAGGCACCAAGTGGTCACGGCATGTAATTATGAACATGGGGCCCAAGTTTCAATGGAGACATCAATTTGTTAGAGATGTGAAGATCATGGGATATGTGTTGAGAAAACTATAGGAATACAGTAGAAGTGGCTCAAAGGAGAGGCTATGTGTGGTGTCTGTGGTAGGCCTGGAGTAGTGGGGAATCCTAAACTCTTCGGAGCTCANTGTAGACCAGGCTGGCCTTGAACTCACAGAGATCCACTTGCCTCTCCCTCCTGAGTGCTGAGATTAAAGTCATTTGCTACCTTGCCTAGCCAAGATGATTATATTAAGAGCTCAAGATGCTACACAGAGCTGCAGGCTTTGGTGATTTCCCTGCTGGGTTTCAGTCTTGTTTGATCTGATAAGTTATTGCTAAACTTCCATTATCTTTTCTTTTTAAAGGGAATGAATATTCCATTCCTTTGGATACTGGACTTTTTTTGATTTTTTTTTTCTGGTCTTTTTCAGGACAGGGTCTCCCTGTAGCCCCAGCTGTCCTGGTACTCACTCTGTAGACCAGGCTGGCTTTGAACTCACAAAGATTTGCCTGCCTCTGCCTCCCAAGTGCTAGGATTAAAGGCGTGTGTCACCATGCCCAGCTAATTTTTTTTAACATTACAATGTAATTTATTATAACTGTAAAACATTTTTAAAAGGTGTTGCAATAGCGAAGATTTGACTTTTTGTTGGCCCAATAGCTTTCAAATTTATTATTATTTATTTGTTTTTTTAATTTTGTTTTTATTATATTTTTGGCAAACAGTTTAATGGACTTTTATTTTCACCACCTGGACTAACAAAAAATCCTCTTAAGCTGAGAGAAAATGCTTCAAGTGCTTGCTTGAAGCAATTTTAAAAATATTTTTATTGAAGTTTTGTGCATTTCATAATCCAATTTAGACTCATTCTGCCTTCAATGTGCCCCAACCCACCAGAACTCATGTATTCTGCCATACATTGTCTTGCATCTTTTTCCCAATTTTTTTAATGCTTTTTTTTGAAGAGGTTTACGTTTGGGGGCAGAAGTTTACAGTTTCAGTCATATTTTTGAGCCAATCCTTTTGTTGTTGTCATTTCCTCCAATTTATATTGATCCCAAATATGTATGTGTGTGTGTGTTTGTCACACTTATACCAAAATAATGACCTCTGAAAATAAATTATAAATTAAATTCAAAGCATGTTTACAAATTCACATTTTCCCTTGAATTTTATATGACTCTAAAATATGCATACATACCCTTAAACCATATACCAAAATTATGAAGTCCAAAAATAAATAGTAGGTTAATTCTACAGCCCATTAAGGTATTCACATTGTAACAGTACAGTTGCTTTCAGATATAAAGAAATATAACATCAGAAAAGAAAAGAAAAAAAAGAGAGAAAAATATAACATTAACATTTCTCAGTTTGCCTTACAACTAGGGATTTGGTCCTAACATCCATAAATGAGGGATACCATTAATCATTTGTTTTCCTGGGACTGGGCTTCTAGTTCCATCCATTTACCTGCAAAGTTCATGTCGTCTCTCTTTACTGCTGCTTAGAAGTCCATTGTGTAGATGTACCACATTTTTTTATCTACTCGTCAGGTCAGTTGAGGGACACTTGGGTTGCTTCCAGCTCTTTGCTATTGTGAAGAAGGCTGTAATAAACATGACTTTGCATGTTTCTTTGGGACAGGTTGAGTCATGTGGTTATATACCCAGGAGTGGTATGACTGGTCAGGTGTTAGGTTTAATTGGAGATTTTAAGTATTCTCCATACTGCTTTCCATAGGAGTTGCACGAGTTTGTATTCCCACCAGCAGTGAATGAGTGTTCCCCTTTCCCTGCAACTTCTCCATCATTTGGTGTCATTTGTTTTCTTAATCTTACCCAGTTTTACCAAGGTAAGATGATATGATAAGCTCGTTTTAATTTGCATCTCCTTAATTATTAGTGGCATTGAACATTTTCTAAGATGTTTCTTAGTCATCTTCACTTTTTCATTTGTGAAGTCTCTGTTCAGCTCTTTACTCCATATTTTGATTGAATAATTCGTTTACTTGCTCTTTTGTTTTTTGAGTAATTTATACATTTGGAGGTTAAGCCTCTGTCAGATAAATCACTGGTGAAGGTTTCATCTGCACTCTGGGTTTTTTCTTCAATTGTTTGATTGTTTCTTTCACTGTGCATGTGATTTATATAGGAGCTTACACATAAGAGGCTGCCTTGAGTCTAAGATGAAACTTGGAGCCAGGTGTGGTGGCACATGCTTTTCATCCCAGCACTCCAGAGGCTGAGTTCAAGGGCAGCCTAATCTACATAGTGAGTTCCAGGACAGCTGGCGCTACAGGGAGACCCTGTCTCAAAAAGAGCCCCCCCCCAAAAAAAAGAAGATGAGACTTGGTCTTTGCATTTGAATTGTAGTTTCCCCAAAACAGTATATACTTAACATGTCCTTCTCCATGATAAAACTTACTTTACTATTTAAAAATATGAAGGTTCAGAGCTGGGAGCTGAGGTTTGAAATCAGAGGCTGCTGTCATCTGGTGCCTGAGCAGGGCAGAGGCTGAGTGGACCAGCATTTTGGCCTCGAGGTCTCTGGGAGCTGGGGGCTGGGAACTGAGGTTTGAAATCAGAGGCTGCCGGCATCTGGTGCCAGAGCAGGGGCGGAGGATACCAGCGACAAGCAACTCAACCAACCAACACCCCCTTCCCCGCCCTGGCCAACTAAAACTCTGGAGAGAGTGGCTGGCAGTAGAGGGAATACAGTGCTCAGAAGGTGTCATCTGGTTGGTACCCAACCTGTTCTTATGGAACAGAAAGGGAAGAGTGAACTATGCCATACATAAGGAGAATACAAGGAAGGCACCTGAAGGAATCAAGGAAAGCAATCATTAAACAAGGTGAAGAGGCATTCAAGATTCAAATCAGAATACAGGCAAAAGGCAAAACACATGCCAAGAGCATAGCAAAAGATCAATATGGGAAAAGTGCAGAATAGCAGAATAAGCCCACATCAAACTCTATGGAGCCTGTGAAGGACTCCTACAATGGGATCTCCCTAGAGGTAACCCAGGACACAGATTGTAGAATAACAAAATCACAATAAAAAATGAAAATTAAAAATAAAATAAAATAAAATGTCATTGATATATAATTTTCAGTGTCTCAGGAAATGCTGATTATATAATTAATGCCAGTGTGCAGAATGGAGAGTGGGATCCAAAATTAAGAATAGAGTATTTCCTGGTCTAGATACTTAAACATTTCAAAGGGAAAAATGTGAATAAATATTTGCTAAAAAATATAAGGAAATATGACTGGGTATTAGCCTGCTTTAATGAAGTATGATTGCTAAAGCTTTCAAAAAAATCACAGATATATTCAAAGAAATCATAGAACTAAAGGGAGAGAATGAAAAACTCAGAAAAGACCTAAAGGGAGACAATGACAAACTTTAGAATGATCTAAAAGGAGAAAATGACAGACTCCAGAAAGAGCTAGAGGAAAAAAAATGACAAACTCCAGAAGGAAGAGGAAACATTGAAAATGTCCCATGCTGAAATGAAAAAGGAAACCAAGGAGCTATAAGAAAAGACTGATTGGGGCTGGAGAGATGACCTAGTGGTTAAGAGCACCGACCACTCTTACAGAGGACCTGGGTTCGATCCCCAACACCCACATGGTGGCTGAGAACCATCTGAAACTCCAATTACAGGAAAACTCCAGTTCCAGGGGAATCTGACACCCTCTTCTGACTTCCGCGGCATTGCACGACACGGGTGCACAGACCTACATGCAGAAAGTACATTCATACACATAAATAAATAAATAAATAAATAAATAAAGAAATAAATAAAATTTAAAAAAAGAAAAGGCTGAGATGCTCCAAAAAGAAGTGGAAATAGTAAAAAAAAGTACAAAAAAAATCCCAAGAGACCCCTGAGGACCAGATCCTCAACTGACCTTGAGAAAACAAAAACCTTGGTTAATCTGGGTAACTGTGTGGCCTTAAGCATCCCAAAGGAAAGTGCAACCAGAAATAAATTATCAGTAAGACCAGAGAAACTTTACTACAGACATAAAACTTGAGATCTTGGTAAAAAGACAAAAAGAAAAAAAAGATAGAGTACTGTGGTTTGGCCTGTCTTCAATTCTTACTTGCAAGTGCATCTACTCTGTAGCTGCCACCCCTTTTGACACTCCTCAAAGACATGAGACAGCTTTTTAACCTTCCTATATGAACTTAAGACTCATTTCTCTTCAAGAATCCTCCAAATTTTAAATGCCAGATGGGGACTACTGAGATACCCAGCTTGTGGACTAAACAACTAAGGTGATTTCAGCCTCATCAGAATATAGGCTGCCATTATTGGGCAACCTGGGATGCATCATGGAGCAATACAATGGTATCAAGATAGGACACATGCTTACTGCACTTCATTTGGAGGACCATAGGAGGGAAAGACCCCAATGTGGGGCAAAATTGTAGGACTGATGGTTGTTTGGGATTGCCAAGGAGGAACCTTCAAGCACCTCCTTAAGGAAAACATGACATCTTTTAGGGAAAAAGTCCTCCAATTAAAGTGATATGTGTATGTATGTGTGTATATATTTATGTATATATA
>VZQC01004621.1:92288-110342 GCA_009823505.1 Rhizomys pruinosus | reverse complement strand
TTTTGGTCTTTTCGAGACAGGGTCTCCCTGTAGCCCCAGCTGTCCTGGAACTCACACTGTAGACCAGGCTGGCCTTGAACTCACAAAGATCCGCCTGCCTCTGCCTCCCAAGTGCTAGGACTAAAGGCGTGCACCACCACGCCCTGCAGGAACCTACTTCTTGAGAGATGATGCACTTACTCATTCTTCATGGTTGCATTCCTGCCCTGAGTCATTAAGGATAATTATAGTCACGGTTTTATTTTTTCCTGAACAAGAAGTTATTGAGCAGGAGTCATTGTGTCCCTCAATTTGTAGGACACACACTGCAATATAATTTTATTAGCTATACATATTTACAAAGTCCTTTTGAATAAAAGATATCTACATAGAATTACACTGCATTTTTCAGTAGCTGTGATTATTTTTTAGATAATTGTGAGTGATGTACATTTTACATAATTGCGAATATGTTTCTAGAATGGATACATATTCTCATGGGTACATTAAAATGTATTCAAATAATGCTCTTTTATTGTATATTTAGGTTAGTTACAATTTGAGGGAATATTATACTAAACTACAATGAGTACCTTCTAGCTGTGTTTGTTTAGGATAAAATTCTAGGAGCTTTCCAGATCAAAATATAGTACTATTTGTAAGACAAATGTTCTCCTGAGAAATTTATACTAGTATCTGTTGTTATCCTAAATATATACAGTTATTCATCTGTCCATCATCACCGAGTAGTAGTACCATTACATTAAAAATGAACCATAGAGGGTTTTGGGTTTGGACCCAAGCAGGCCGGCTTATGGCTCCCCTGCTTCGAACCAGCAAATCAACTATCCAGCAGCCAAGAAGCACACAGGAAAAAAATGTAATTCATAGATTAACATACCATCCAAATATCTGTGTCTATACCAAAGTAACCTATCATAAAAATTAGTACTGTTTAAATACCTATATATCTAAATATCTGTGCTTCATTAGTAGGACTGAAAGGTTAATCCTGGGCAAACTGTCAGCCCATGAAAGGAAACAGCCAGAATTGACCAGAGTCCAAAATGACAGCTCCAGAGAAAGTAGACGGTTTTGCTTCTCACCCACCTGTGCCCCCTTTTTAAACCTAGGGAACAATCTTCGGAACAGGGGGCATGGTAGAATGTAAGGGCTGTGATTGGGGTGAATGGTGAAACTACAACAATATAGACTGGACACTTATTTGTTCAACTTGATTGAACACACAAACCCCCAGCTGGATGGTGGGATCCTTGGGCTGTGTGGGTTTGGGCACAACTGCTTGCAAATTGGTTTTACATGACGGATGCTTGTACTCATAAATTATTACTTATTGTTAAAAATGAAAAAAAAATATATATTTTTTTGTCTTTTTGAGACAGGGTCTCCCTGTAGCCCCAGCTGTCCTGGAACTCACTCTGTAGACCAAGCTGGCCTTGACTCACAAAGATCCGCCTGCCTCTGCCTCCCAAGTGCTAGGATTAAAGGCGTGCACCACCACGCCCGGCGAAAAAAATATTTTTAAATAAAAAAAGCTAAAAAATAAAATAAAATAAAAATTAACCATAGAATAACACAATGCAAACAATGAATTTCATTGTAATTTATTCAATAACCTGTGCATTAAGTTAATATCAGTGGCATTAACTCTATTTTTGTTCCTGTTTCAAATTTAAAAATATTGTTATCAACATTTCTTCCTTTAAGAAGCAATATTATTACATTGAAAAAATTTGTATAGGTAGAGAATGTGGAAATGGAGTGAATGCTAGATTCACATTATAGGAACATTATAAATTTCCCATTGTATCTGAAGTTTGGAAGTACAGTTTTGTCAGGAAACAATATTCAAAATTAGAGTAGAAAAATAAATAGAAAGCATTCTTTGTTCTTTTTGTATTACCTATTCACTCTTATGCTATTTATGCTAATAAAATTTTCTTCATTTTAATGTATGATAACTCTTGCACATTGAAACATTAACCTTTTTTCCATTCTGTTTTTTTCTTTCACCAAAGTTATAATTAACTCTTCACCTTAAAATATTGTTTAACAACCATAGGCAATTTATGAACATATATTAAAACATATACTTCTGTATTTTGAAACTCATTGTGAATTACAGGATTTTCTCAAGGAAGAAATGTTATAATTTTCCTAATTTCAAAATAAATGCCACCAAAAGACAAAAGTCAGTTAGCTTTCAAAAGTTGTGCATCAAGGGCTGGAGAGATGGCCTAGCGGTTAAGAGCGCCGACCGCTCTTACAGAGGACCCGGGTTCGATCCCCAGCACCCACATGGTGGCCGAGAACCGTCTGAAACTCCAATTCCAGGAGAACTCCAGTACCAGGGGAATCAGAAACCCTCTTCTGACCTCCGCGGCAATGCACGACATGGGTGCACAAACTTGCATGCAGACAGTACATTCATACACATACAGAAATAAATAAAATTAATGAAAAAAAATTTTAAAAAGTTTTGCATCAAATCCAGTTTCAATTTATGAAACAAACGATCATTTCAGTATCACAAATCTGGCATTAAACTTTTTCTGAGGCATGTCTTAGAATATGCTCAAAATCCAGGTTTGGGGATATGACTCAGCAGTTAAAAGGATTGGATGCTCTTGCAGAAGACCCAGGTTCTATTCCCAGCAGCCACATGGCAGCTAACAACTGTCCTTAAATCTAGTTAGAGGGGAATCCAATGGCATCTTCTGACTGTGGACATCGCATGACTCAGGTGCACTTAGACACAGGTCAGCAATACACTCATACACATAAAATAAACATAATAAATAAAACACTTTCAAATGAAAAAAGAATATGCTCAGAATGGTATCAGTATTTTTAGTCCTTCATTATATGTATACTTACATATATTGTATATAAATATCAATTCTGATGTCATCATACTTATGATAAGTGATGAAAATAAGGCTATGACTAGACTAAATTGCATGGAGTCTAGATATCAAGGAAATCTGCATATGCCCTTGATGTCAGAGGAGTCTTTCACAGCAGATCTGATAAAAAAGTCATTTTTTACTTGGTTTTCCTTTCACTCATTATTTCCTCTGGGAAAAGCTTAGATGATGCAAGAACATTACTGCAGACAGAATGACTCTGCTTACCGTAATGCTGAATTCATTACAGCTTCAAAAATGCTCTAGTAAACATTTGTTACAGAAGCTTCAGTGACATAATTATCAGGGTTGCAATTACACAACGTTTTGGAGCTTTGTATATTTCATATAACAGTTCTTAATCAAATTTACAGCCCCTCTGCCATTGATGCCCTCCAAAGCCCTCACTGAACCTCATGCATTCCACTATCCACACTATGTCTTATCCAGGCAAGCATTTGTACCCAGATGTCCCTCAGTGCAAATTCATCCAAAGGAGTCTAATCAACCTATCCAGAGATTATAAGTAAAGCATACTCTTCCTCAACCAGCAGCAATCAGTCTCTAATTGCACTTTATGAGAACTATTTAAAATATATTTAATGTCTACCTTACACTTCTTTTTTTTTTTTTTTTTTTTTTTTTTTTTNCAAAAGCAGAAAAGGGTAGATCTGGGTGACACAGGGATTAAAACAGGCATCCACCATCAACCACCTTCTCCCTAATTCTGCTGTTGTAACCCAAACCATACCAATTCTGGCACTACCCCTTACCACCCACCCAACTATGTTTCTTTTATGCAACAAGCTACTTCCTATCTATGAAAAAAAAAAAAAAAAGGCTCTCATAATTAGCTAAGCAAGACATGTTGGGACACAGCTTTCTAAATATATGTAAACAAATTTTCCTTCTCCTCTGGTTCAGAGGTTGTGGATGGATTCAAATGAGTCCCTGATCAAGGTACACCCAGAAGTGGAGCAGCCTAGCTGCCACTGAATCACTACTTTATTGCAGCACAGCATACAGTCCAGTTGCAGGTATTTCACCCAACAACTCAAATCCACAGCACCACCTCATAATCACTGCCACGAGTCTGTCTACATCTGTCTCTCTCTGTTCAAAAGGATCCTGGCACACACATTTTGGTTTCACCTAGACCGAGAATAGCTCAAACTCCAACCCCCAAATACTCTTAGTTGCCTTACACACTGTCCACATGTGAGTAGATGTCACTTATGCCCTTGAAGACATGTGGAGGCATTACTTTTTGCTCAGCGCTGTGCTCTCCTATCAATGATAAGCAAATCAGCTAACTGCACTGGTTTTTGTTTTTGGGTTTTTTTGGTCTTTTTGAGACAAGGTCTCCCGTGTAGCCCCAGCTGGCCTGGAACTCATTTTGTAGACTAGGCTGGCCTAAAACTCACAGAGATCCACCTGCCTCTGCCTCCCAAGTGCTGGGATTAAAGACCTGCACCACCACACACGGCATAGTTGCCTTTCTAAAACCAATTATCCAACTATTCAGGACAGATATTAACTAATTTAAGATGCTACTTCAAATGTACACTGAAACCATCTTAAGAGGATTTAGTTGAGGCATATATTTGTATATCTTTATTGAAGAATATTCATTATGTGGGAAGTTCCTGTCTTTTCAGTTATTGTGTTTGTAATAACCTACAAAGAATTCAACTTAATATTGGTGTTCCTTGTGGTAACTACTTAGCTCCGCCAAAACTTTTCTCATAAATATCTTATGATTTTTACTAATTTTACTACCTTATCATTTTACTATTTTTGCTATTCACAAATTTTATTATTGTGTAATGATTGTTATTGTTGCTATTCACAATTCTCAGAAGAAGGAATCAATGCTCAATTATATGTTGACATTATCACCAACATTCTGGATAAAAAGCAAATCCTACAGCATGAATACTGACCTCTTGCTTCCAAGATGCCTGGGCATGAAAACAAAATACCTTGTCTACAGCATCTTCAAAAGTTCATTCACAAAGGCTCAGCTGCCCTACTATATTGGAAAAATATGTACTCTTATTTGCACATAGCAGGATTTCTGAATCACTGCACTATTTTCATCTGGACCTCAATAATCTTTTTGGTAGGAATCTACTCTGACCAGACCACCACTAACTGTGGCAACCAAAAGTTTCATCAGTGTTCCAAGCATTGAGGAAGAAGGAGGCAGAAAAAAAAAATCTTCAGGTGTAGAACCATTCACTTAAAGTATGGACAATTGGGGCTAGAGAGATGGCCCTGAGGTTAGGACCATTTGCTGCTCTTGCAAAAGACTAGGGTTCAGTTCTTACCACCTATGTGGAAGTTCACAACCATTGATAACTACATTATACAGAATCCATTAAGCTCTTTTGGCCTTTCTGGCCCCAGGACACATATGGAACACATTCATACATACAGACAAAACACTCATAGACATAAAATAAATCTTTAGAGAGCATAAAGTGTATAAAAGTATGAATGGAGGTAGTGATGTAATTAATGGCTGGGGAGCAATTAAGAAACTCTGACAATAGCTCGTGGAATAATCAATGGATAGCTGAGGTAAAATATGTCTTTAGAAAGGGAATGGAAAGTGAGGAAGAAGTACTGTTTAGACATGAGATTTGGAGTGTTTGTGAAAAAAGAATAACTACACCCACTTATATGTATAAGTGAGATATAATTATAGTATTATATATATATATCCTATAGATTTTGATTTGTGTCACCAAATATCATTCAGTGTGGATGCATCTCTTGGGTCCACCAAGTATGGCAGAATGCATGAACTGGATTGGGGTGGGGGACATGGAAAAGAGAATGTGTCTAAATTGGACTGAGAAATGATGTATAAAATACACAAAATACCAATAAAATATTTTATATAAAAAAGAGTCCCATCCTTGTATGACATTGTCTTTCCCCCTCTCCAAAGCCATCAGTTGCCAAAACTTCCTAGGTTGGGATTTCTTACCTACTTTGCCATGCCTAGACTGGAATTTCTGACTGTTTTGAGCTTGCATATGAATTGTGCACGCTGTCACCATTGCTTAGAGTTCATATGAGTCTTCCATTTGCCTGTAAGACTCTCTTTCCTTGTAGTCATCCACCCCTCTGGTTCTTACAATCTTTCTCCCTCTTTTCTAAAATGATCCCTGAAACTTAGGAGGCAGAAGTTTGTAATGGATAACCTATTCAGGGCCAAGCTCTCTGTGGACTCTTGTTCTCTGCTCATTGGCCTGCTGTGGGTTTCCATGTTAATCACCATCTGCTGCATAAGGAAATTTTTCTGGTGAGAGGTGAGAGATGCATTCATCCTATTATTGGGCAAGATGCAATGTGGGGAGATGTAGATAAGGAAGGAGATCTAAATACCATCAATCTATATTGTATGAAAATCCTAAAAAATTCAATATAAAACTCTGTAATGGAACTCATTACTTTGTATGCTAATTTTAATCCTGTAAAAGAAGAGACTAGTATAAAAAAAACGAGAGAGAAACGGCTTTAAAATAGGGGAAAATACCTGAATATAAGTTCAATTATGTACATTCATAGAAGCCAGTAGTATACCAAATAAGAAATACCAAATAAATAATTCTAGCTTATAGACAAGAACTTACTAAATGATCAACGCTTAAGTTGTAACCACTGTAGGCAAGGATATGAAGACACATGTGGTGAAAATTACAAGTACAAGGAGAAGAAAATGTGAAGCATTGTCATTTAAGTTCAAGAGGTGTTAAGGCAGAGCCAGATGTGATGGTTCATGACTGCAATGCCAACACATAGGGGACTGGGGCTAGAGAACCTTGAGATAAACACCATCCTGCTCTATATGATGAGACTATGTTAAACATGTGTTAGAATATGTGGTTCCATAAAGGAGTCTAGAAAGACATGGTATAAAGGCAGGAGATATTTCAAGAGCTGCTGATAATAGAATGATAATAGAATCCAAAGTACCAATTCTTGAAAAATAATCACTTAAGATAATGTTCCAACAGAACTTTTGACCTCTGGAATCATAGAGGTCTTCAGTAGCTAGCAAAAAGTACATTTTTATTTTATTTTATTTTTTTTTTATCATTGAATATGCTTTTTATTTGGGAAGTAAACTTAAACTTAATTTCTTTAAATTATTCTACAAGTAAAAGAAAGTGATACAAGGTGATACTGTATAACACAGAAAAATACAGAGACCATTTGTGTACCTTAACCCCAAAGTTATTATTGGAAATTCAATACAAATTATAAATAAAACAATTAACATTTTATATTCCCAATTAGTTCAAATGTATTACCATTTTCACCAAAACCTTCAACCAAATTTAACTAATCTAAACATTTTACTAAGTCTTAAAATATCCTGTAATATGTAATGGAGCACAAAAGACCAGAAGCTAGTCGCTGGAGGTGAATCAGCAGCCCAGGGAATATAATGATAAAGCAATTGTCCTTTCTGAGTTCACAGTAATAGATTACAATGGGAGCCTCAAGCTCCCTTTTTTGTTTTGTCTGAGGTAAAAATGGACTATAATAAACACATGACATATGAGTGTTCACAACTAGCTGAACAACTACACTCTGAGCTAGCAGGACCTATAGGGGAACATCTTTGCTCATATCACCTTCAGAAGTACAGTAGATACTTGTTAAAAATAATCAAAACTGCCTGAAATATATACAAATAAAAGTTGTCGTGCATCCTAAAGTTGATAAAATAATAGCATGACTTACTGTTTTCAGATATGTGAGGTTGTAAGAAAAGCATGTGTTTCGTGTATTCTCATATTTACAAAAAATGAGTTTAAATAAATCAAGAAAGATATTCTGGAAATGGATATTAAAAGAAGTTCTGAGATTAATATTTTTGTAAAACATTGTCCATTATATAATATAGGAACTATTGAACTAAAAAGAAATTTACCAAAGGAAAATGCATTTCCTTGATTTATTAATATTAACATTCATAACTCTGATTTACATGCATTAATTTCCAAGAATCAGGTGCAGGCTTTGATTTATACATCATGCACATAAAAGTTCTTGTTAATGAATCCTAAATTTTAAAGTGGTAATTTAGTGTGTTCGTTTATAAATCTTAACTTTAAATTTCCAATTTAGTGCTATGATTTATGGGCACCAAGTTCCAAGCTATTTATATATCATAATGTTAAAGTTCTTATTTGATACAATAGTTACTGTAAGATGCATTGCTACAATAAAATGTGAAATTACAGAGACAAAAATAAAACTGATCAATATATGCGGCATACATAGTCCCAGTTATAGTACCATCCTCAGTGGTACATTTTGAATAGAACACTAAGATAAGGCTAAGGGAGAATACAATGGAGTTTTAATAAACTGAGATGAAAGAATCATCTTCTCTTTTTATTAGGCCTTTCATAGTAAATGTGAATATTTTAGAGTTCTTACACCCCTGACAGTTGAATAAGTAGGCAAAAATTAGAAATCTTCAGCAATACCTAAAATCAATGTCTTAGTAAAATGGTTAATTTTTCTGTAACAGATATGACCTACATGTTTGGTTACAGCAAATTACAATATTCATAAGAATAATTCTCTGATATCCAATCTACAAAGAAGGTATTTGGTTAGTTTTAAATATAAGTGCACTGTGCACCCTCTATTTTCATTTTTCACCCTAATTTTTTCTCCTCATCTTACCTGTCCTCTAATCCTGCAGCATTGTATGGTAGCAAGTGGCTATATATAGCTACGGTGCACTTGCTAAATGGCTAGTTAGCATTGACCTGGTGGAAATATAAAATGCATACTGGGGGGCTGGAGAGATGGCCTAGCGGTTAAGAGTGCCGACCGCTCTTACAGAGGACCCGGGTTCGATCCCCAGCACCCACATGGCGGCCGAGAACCTTCTGAAACTCCAATTCCAGGAGAACTCCAGTTCCAGGGGAATCCGACACCCTCTTCTGACCTCTGCAGCATTGCACGACACGGGTGAACAAACTTGCATGCAGACAGTACATTCATACACATGCAGAAATATATAAAAAATTAAAAAAAAAAAATAAAATGCATACTGGATTTAGACTGGGGAGGAAAAATAATACCATTTTCATTAGTTTTATGCCAATTAAAATTTGACATTATATTATTATCAATATGTTAGATTGAGCAGAAATATTATTAACTTCATCAATTTGTTTAATGTTGTTACTATATTTCTACTGAATTCATTGATCTGATCCTTCCATTGAGTTTCAGAACAGAAGCAAGTACAACTGACAATCTCTCCCAAATTGCTGGTTGACATTGTAATGCAATCATAATGAAGTGAGAAAAGATATCTAATTGACAATATAATAGATTAAGTTTGTTCTTTTTTTGGCCAGAGAAGTTGGACTCTCATTAAGAGAATATATAGTTTAGAGATAAACACTTCCTTTTTTTTCCCTTCCTAAACAGGGTACAATTTCTCATAACACTCTTTAATGTTTTAACCTTTATTTTTACAATGTAAGATTCAACTTCCTGAAAATAGTTGAGTGAAACACTCATATACACTTAACTTCATTTGCTAAAATCCTATTTTGATTTTATTTTTATTTAACTTTTTATTTTCAGTGAATTTCAAACTATTATTTTGATAATACTTAGATCACCTCCTTTATTGGCACCCCTTTCTATACAGTCAGGTTTCTGTCCTCAAATACCATATGGTATGAGCCTTGTCAACTAATTAAGAGGCCCACCCTTAAATTAGACTGAATCTTCCATTCCCAGTAGTCATTAGTTGTCAGTAGGACTCAGAAAGTTTTGAGGATTTAGTCACTTTCCCAAGTGTATGTTGGAATTTGTTTGGATTGAACTTACATATGAATATCTGAGCAGGGATTGGGAAAACTATTTCCCCATGGTCATCCAGAACCTCTGGCTCTTACATTCTTTCCACTACCTTACACTTTTTCTGCCCTCTTGTCCAAAATGATCCCTGAGCCTTGAGAGGCAGAAGTTTGACATAGGTGATAGGTGTGCTAGTTCAGCATATACACTCTGAGGCTTCTTAGTCTCTGCATATTGTCCAGTTGTGGTTTTCTGTCTTGAACATCATTTGTTGTACAAGGAAACTTCTCTAATGAGAGTTGAGAGATTCATTAATCTATGGGCATAATATATAATATAATATATTATATATATTATATATATATATATATATATATATACTATATATAGTCAGAATAGTTGTATTTGCCTATCTCCCAAAGACTGGGGGATGTCTGGCATAAAGTTTATAGGTCCAATGTTAAAGTCAGGTTTGGGCTCCATCTTACAAAGGGGACCTTTAAGCCCTTTAGAAATTAGTTGCCTACTCCTAAAATATTCATGCTACTATGGCACAAGTAGTGTATCTCCCAGGCAAGTTGTTGTTGTAGCTTGTAGGATTCACAGCTGGAAAAAGTTCATGATATTTTTTCTCCTGAGGAGGCTTACATAGCACTTCCAGATCTATGAAAATTAAGCAGTAGAAATGAGGCTTTGAAGTCAGCAACAGCTTGATTTCTCCTTGTTCTACAGCTCATATTTTATTTGCTTAAACAATAGGGTCTTGCAGTGAAGTTCTGGTGGATAACCAATAGCAGGAGCAATGGCTAATATTGTTGGAGTTTTATGGGATGCTCGATCAACAGTTTCAAAGGAGAGAGCTCATTCCTGGCATTTGGATTTTACTTGTAATTAATTAATTAATTAATTAATTAATTAATTAATTTTTCTTTCATGTGTATGAATGCTGTGCCTGAAAGTATGTAAGTGCACCCATGTTGTGCAGTCCCTATGGAGGACAGACGAGGGCATCCGATTCCCTGAAACTTGAGTTACAGATAGTTATTAGCTACCATGGTGGTGCTGGGATTCGAATCTAGATCTTCTAGAACAGCCAGTGCTATTAACCACTGAGCTATCTTTCCAGCCCTTTGGCTTTTACTTTGTAAGCCTACGCTGTTTACTAGGAGCAACAAACCATTGTTATAAGGTAATCTTTTAATATCATTTGTAATTGTATATGCATAAACTTTAAGAAGTTCCCATACTGGAAGGTTTTTCTATGGAATTTTTAAAAGGCCTTTAATTTCAGTCATCCTTCTGCATTCTATTTCCTCTGCCCTCCCATTCCTCACCATATTAAACCATTCTTAATCTATCTTTTCTCCTTTATATCATTGAATTCTACCTTCGCTCTTAAGGACCCCTTCCACTCATGGTTATTTAAACAGTCTGGATTCTGAAATTCAAACATACATATCTAAATATTTCAAATCTAGCATCCAGATATGAGAGCGAACATGTGATATTAGTGTTTCTGGGTCTGGGTTACTGCCCTCAGGATGATTGTTTCCAGTTCCATCCATTTACTTGAAATTTTTATAATTTCAGAATAAAATTTTTTGAGTCACTATGTATTGACCAATTTCTAAGGCCTGAATACTATTCTATATTAAATGCTTTCTGTATATATTGTTTCATCAAATCATCAAGTAATCTCCATAATGTCAATACTGTTGTAGCAATGGTCCTCATAAAATGGACTCTAACCCATAGATGAGTAATATGATCAAGATTTCACATTAGGAGAATTGAGTCAAAGTTAGAATCTGTTTTCTATATACCATAATTTAACCAACCGTTCAAGGAAGACATTTGGAGTCTGCAGCTGTGAGCTGTGCCTTAACTTGTTTTCTAAAAAGGGATATGTAAAGTAGAAGTGTCAGGATCTCAGCCTAAACCCCTTACTTTATACTTTAAATTCTTGTCTTTCTTTTTGACTAAAGATATGTTTGGGAAATCAGCCAAGGAAATCCGAGCTACTGGTGGGTTTATTAGACTAGCAAATTCATTATACTGAGCTCCAAACTCATGATTCCAAATAAAGTTAGTGGAACAAGAAGACACAATTTTCAGAATATGATGCAACTCTTCTGTTCTGGTTTTCTTAGCCAAAGTGGTTATTTGTGGCCTTTCAAGTTTACCTCCTTTATTAGAAGAGAGCACCTTCTGTAGGTGATGGCAGTTTATTGAGTTTTGGTGACCAACATTTTGAAGAGCAGACCAGAAGATTGGGAATTCCATACTTTTAATTCTGTGGCATTTCATGCAACTTTTTAAACCACAGACTTTGTGCTTTGCTTTGCTATAAATTCAATAGCAAATTCTAACGTTGCTTTGAATGTTACATTCTCAAGAGACGATGTAGAATTCAGAAAAAATAATCAGTGAAATATTTAACAATGATACACTAGGAAATGGAACATAGATACAGTTTGGAATTTAAATCTAAGCCAGGAAAGAAGGTTTGAGTTTCCAAAAACAGAAAATAGTACCCTGAAATGGAGTATAACACCTAGGAAAAAATTTAAAACTCTCATAAAAGTAAAGATTATTTATACTTCTATTTTCTATGTGTAAAAGTGTAAGGATTCAATAGACAGGGTATCCAATTTTATTAAATAAAACTAAATTGTCAACAGAATAAGATTCTGCAGATATTTTAGTATTATCTGACTTAAACTTCCTTAAGCAATTATTAAATAAAAGTTTAATTTTCATATGCAATTCATTGATATTCTTTTCATGCTAGCTGGTTCAAAACCACTGTACAACAATGGGCTTATGTCTTCCATCCAGGGATTATTAAGGATGATTCCAAGACCAATAGTTTCACTGTCAAATGAAGCTTTAATTAAATCGGGAATAAATGAAATGTTAATAAACAGAATCCTAAACTTTATCTTGGCATGCATGTTCTATCAAGTGACACACTTATGAGAAAGAATTCTAGAAGAGGAGAATAACTTTTTGAGAAAATTAATGCCAACTTTAACTTTATCACTCAGAAATGAAGCATAATAAAATGATGAGGATATCATTTATTTTAATTTAAAATTCAAGTTTAAAATGTTGTATTTATATTTTTATTAATATCTTAGATATGAACTCTTGATATATGCAGAAGAAAATGAATATTAAATGAAGTGGGTATAACAGAGCAAAATACTGGACTGAGAAGGCATTTGAGTTAAACACATGCCAATCAAAACTTCCATCAGACTCCTATAGACTCTAAAATCTTTTCATTTCTTCTAGGTATCATTTCAAATTTGCCAGTCATTTGCAGTGCTCACCTGAAGACGTGTCATGATATTTTATACTTGTCTTTGGTGGAAAGTTTGTGTTTGTGTGTGTGTGTGTGTGTACATATCTCATACTTATATCACGATATACTTCATAAAATCTTAATTTTTCATTCCTGTATCCTTCCTTATTTTAACGGAAATATATTTCTCTGACCTCATTGATGATAGGTTTATGTCTCTTACTTTGGCCAAATGGTCCAATGGACTGTGTGTGGGATATATATATATATATATATATATAAAATATTTTTAACCAGGTGGCAATTTTCAACAAATTGATGACATCAAATATTTATTTCTCTCTACCTGTCTATCTATATTCCTATCTAGCTAAGTCTCTTATTTCATTTCAAACTTCCTAAAACCAATTTTCAAAGGAAAGAAATTCCATTACTGATTTCCATGCTAACTTTCCCAGTTTGAGGGTTGCTGTTGGCAGATAGAATCTGTGATTGTCTATTTCATTGTGAAAACAAGTTGAGACTGGAGATACAGCAATGTCTATGATTCATAGAGATTCACATCTATTCTTGATTTACATCCCCCATGGATCTTCAGAGAACAACTTGCATGCTGGGTCATCTTAAAATGCACTTGTACATATAATTCAATTGATTAAGACACTCGAGTTTATACTGACAGTACTTTTCAAGTTCTTTTTTTTTTATTAATTTTATTTATTTCTGTATGTGTATGAATGTACTGTCTGCATGCAAGTCTGTGCACCCGTGTCGTGCAATGCCGCGGAGTTCAGAAGAGGGTCTCGGATTCCCCTGGAACTGGAGTTCTCCTGGAATTGGAGCTTCAGACGGTTCTCAGCCGCCATGTGGGTCAAGTTCTAAGGAAGCTATTATAATTTAGATTCAATTTCACAGGCTTAGAAGCTACATGCTAGGGATTTTTTTGTAGATCAGAAAAATCTTAATTGAAACCTGGGTCAAAGACACTTCTCTATGGTAGAATTTTTTTGACCAAACTACTTATATGAGACTACTTTAACTAGCATGGTTAGGATAAACTTAGAAGTTAAGGATTTTGAAAATATAAAGCAATATTAAACATTTTCTAAGACCCTAACATAAAAGGGAAACATTTTCTCCTGATCTCAGAAATTCCAATTATATTACATTTTAAATAAATATTGATTGGCTTCCCAGAAATCATTGATTTCTCTTATTTGTAGACGTTAAACTCCTTACAAGAACAAGAAAGAAAAAAAAAAACATGATATTTTTTTATAAAATATAGTATACTTAAATATTCTGGATTTTAAAATTATGTTTAATCAAATCTCACAATTTCACATATTTGTCATTTAAAAAGATTAAATTATTGGGGCTTGGAGAGATGCCTTAGAGGTTAAGAACACTAGCCGCTATTATAGAGGACCAAGTTTTCATTCACAGTACCCATATGTTGGCTGACAGCTGCCCATAACTCCAGTTCCACAGGATTCTTACCTCCTCTTCTGACCTCTGGGGACATTGCATGACATGGGTGTACTTACAAAGATGCGGTCAATACACTCATACACATAACATGAAAAAAAATAAGTAAAAGAAGTTTATACTCAGAGTATTACTACAGACTGTTCTTAGAATCAATGAAATCAAATGAATTAAATTCTTATGTTATTTTTGAAAGTAACAAAACTGGCTAGATTCACCAATAAAAAAATTATAGATTAGAAGGATACATAAAGAGTCTGTAGCAATATTAAGAAGTAATGAAGCTCTCTAGAAAATACCAACTTACCAAATCAATTTGAACACTTGTATTAATAAAGTTGAAATTAAGTCTCCCCAAATTCTCTCTCTCTCTCTCTCTCTCTCTCTCTCTCTCTCTCTCTCCCTCCCACTCTCTTTCTCTTTCTTTCTCTTCTCCACCCCCTTTCTCTCTCAATTCCATGGGGAAATTATCTGAGTGACAAGGTTGGGGCTTAATTTTGACCCAAGATAATTTGTACCCAAAGCATTGGATTCAGAAAATAGATAAGGGGGCAAGTAAACAGGCAGGTTTCACATGAGAAGTAGTTATTCCAAATTTTTTAATGTAAACTTTTCTTTGATTACAAATACCATCTTTTTTTCCTGAATCTAGAGTTACAAGAAGTTGTGTGTCACTTGATTAGGGTGCTGGCACTTAGCTCCTATTCTTGGTGCAAGCTCTTATCTGGTGAGCCATCTCTCCATGCAAGACAGCCCCATTTCTTTAGATAAACTCTTTTTTTTTTTTTTTGGTCTTTTCAAGACAGGGTCTCCCTGTAGACCCAGCTGGCCTGGAGCTCACTCTGTAGACCAGGCTGGCCTTGAACTCACAAAGATCCTCCTGCCTCTGCCTCCCTAGTGCTGGGATTAAAGGTGTGAGCCACCATGCCCAGCAGATAAACTCTTAAATAAACAGAAACTTCACATAGAGGACAAAGGATAAGGAGGAGCTTGTAAGTAGTCCTCACTAATTTGATGCAAACGTGAAATAATTGTTGCTTGAAGAAACCAGCGGTTTTATAGGTTTTATATACTCCGAGGCTAGTTCGGAGAGCTGCTGTATCATCAAAACGTAACATTTGGGGAAATGACCCTGTTCATGTGTTTCCCAAACTTAAATTCCATAATAGTGCTGTCTTGAGACCCTGAAAACTTAAGTTCCAGTCATGTGGAATCTTGATTGACTTTGAAACTCATCCCAACCCATCCTATAATTCAACTTGATGACAATGCACACCTTCCCACAGTTCTGGAAAATGGACCACCACCATTGAACTTCTCTGAAGACTAAGTCCTTAAGAAGTAGATTTCCTGCTTTGTCACCTCACCTTTTGCATTAGAAAGCAACAAAGAAGCCGTACCCACATTTCTATTGCCACAGGAAACACCTGGTCAACATCATAACTACTCACAAGCAGTAGAATCAGCCACGCAGCCTATTTTGAGCAGTTTGCCTTACTTGTGCCCATGGGAAATAAATATTGGCAGTGACATCCTTCACACATCAGCCCAAGAAAGCAGCTTAATAGCTTTCCTTGAGTACTGACACTCACTTATATGCATGAGAAGCAGATAAGCAATACTCGAGAAGCTTGTACGGTGCCCTGCCAACTCACTCACAACATAACAAAGGAGGTCAACAGTTTTCCATGAGGTGGCTGGCTCACCAAAGCACCCATTAAATGACCTCTTCCAACACCTCCCCCCTCACTTTTCAACTTATGAAGGAGCTGTGAAACTTACACTGAGCACAATGGCCTCATGTGATCCTGTGAAATTACCCACACATCCCTTGGATAGTAAAAAGAACAGGAACCAAGGACATCTGTATGACTCAGACCCAGTAAAGATCATAACCACTGAGAGGCATCTCACCTCCTCTAAAGACACAATGCATTGCACCTACCTGGGCTTGCAAATATGGCCTGCCCAAGTATGAACATTGGAAGTTGGCAAGTGCCCTGCTTTTGCTGAAATACTAGCTTTGTCTTTGTCTTGCCTGTACAGGAACAAGGAAGTAGTTACACCTCAATGCAATCTGTAGAAACTGAAAGGGACCCCACACCTGCACCTGAGCACAGTGCAGAGTTGCAAGCAAACATACTCCAATTAATATTAGATGTGTCCTACAAATAATAAAAAGAGAGACAGCTGAACTGAACAGTATGATACACCAAATGGACCTAATAGACTCTACTGAATATTCCACCCAAACACCAATGATATACTTTCTCTTCAGCATCCCATTGAGTGTTCTCCAAAATCAACCACATACTGGGACATAGAACAAACCTCAACAAATATAAAATATTGAAATAATCCCATGCATTCTCTCAGACCACATTGCAATGAAGCTTAATATTAACACCAGAAGAAGCCCTACTATCTACAAGAACTGATGGAGACTAAAGAACACATTCCTAAATAATGAATGAGTCAAAAAAGTAATTAAGAAATAAATAACAGTATTCCTAGAATTAAGTGAAAAGGACAATACAACACAACAAAACCTTTGGGACACCTTGAAAGCAGTCCAAAGAGAGAAATTTATAGCTCTAAGTGCCCATATTAAAAAAAAAAAACAAACAGAAAGGGAACAAAGAATCTAACACTCTAGCTAAAAAACACTTGAGAGACAATAACAAATGAAACTTAAACCCAACAGACAGGAAGACATCACAAAAATCAGAGCTGAGATCAATGAAACAGAAACAAAGAAAACAATACAAAGAATCAATGAATCCAATAGCTGGTTCTTTGAAAGGATAAACAAGATAGATAAACCCCTTGCCAAGTTAACCAAGAAAGAAAGAAAGAAAGAAAGAAAGAAAGAAAGAAAGAAAGAAAGAAAGAAAGAAGAAAGAAAGAAAGAAAGAAAGAAAGAAAGATAAAAGAAAGAAAGAAAAAAGAAAGAAAGAAAGAAAGAAAGAAGCAACTCCAAATCAACAAAATTAGATAAAAATTTAGATAGAAAATATCCAAGTAAGCATATGAGGATACTTTAAAAACCTTTACTTTAAACAGTATAATATATAGCATATCTAATTGCATGTGCTTTATTAGTAGGATCGAAAGGTTATGCCTGGACAAGCTGGCAGCCCATGAAAGAAAACAGCCAGAATTGTCTAGAGACCAAGACAACAACTCCAGAGAAAGTAGACTGTTTTGCTTCTCATCCACCTGTGCCCCTTTTCTAAGCCTAGGGAACAATCTGTGGAAGAGGGGGCGCGGTAAAATGTAAGGGCTGCTATTGGGGTGAATGGTGAAACTACAACAATATAGACTGGACACTCATTTGATCAACTTGATTGAACATACAAGCCCCCCCTGTTGGATGGTGGGACCCATGAGCTGTGTGGGTTTGGGCACAACTGCTTGCAAATTGGTTTTACATGAAGGATGCTTGTACTCACAAATTATCACTTATTGTTAAAAAAAATGAAAACAAAACAAAACAAAAAA